>CM071925.1:16213637-16408784 GCA_016081115.2 Rehmannia glutinosa
TAAGTATGTGAAAGTGTCGATCCAGTCCGACGAGGCAAGTCTAACTTGATTGAATTGACGAATTAGACATTCTCCGAATGATTGGAGCGTACTGAGTCGAAGAGTGGCCCAATCGGTCAGGTGGCTGACATTGATCGGTTGAAAATCGGGGATATTCACCGGATATGTGTAAGTCGGTGCTCCATCTTAAAGTGTTTGTCTAGAAATATATAAAAGGAATAAACAACGGGAAACATCAAGCTTGTGGCGCCACGAAAAGTCGCAGTGTCATTTAATACGAGGAAGGTCAACATCACAATGCCAGGCGAGAAAGAATGAAGAGGCGAACAAAAGAAAGTGTCATTTGAAAATACCTATCTGTTCAATGTGCAAATTTTCAAATGAGCACTATAAAAGGCCGAGGAAGCATTTGAGAAAAGGTTACGAATGACAAACGGTCTTATAAGTAAATTATCAAGCAAGTAAAACCCGCAAACATTCTCAAAGCTTATCAAGAAATTCCTCAAGCCTAAAACTCGAAGGAACTCGATCCAACACACGCCGTGAAGGAAAGAATACTTCAAGAGTTGAGGAGAAAAAAGTTTTAAATAACAAAAGGGTCTACTCTCCAAGTTTGAAGAAGTCAGTAATAAGGTTCAAGATCAAACCGTAAGTTTCCAAGCTCTTTGAAGATCGCGGTGATCAATTCCAAGGGTTTGAAGGAACTGAAGTAGGAAGCGCAGATTGTCTTGTAAAAGTTAAGCCGAGTCGCAAGAGAAGCTAACTATGTGATCAAGGTTGTCTCTAGATTGAACCCGCTTTGTAACCCGATCTATTACTTAGTGGATTCCTCCACGAGTTGGAGAAGAGTGGATTAGAGGAATTACCCCATCCCAATCCACTATAAAATTTTCTTGTGTTATTTACTTTCAAAGACTTTATTTTCCTACATAATTTTATATCTACCGATAAGTTAAATTGTCAGACAATCGATAATAACAATTGTTAAAAAATAAGTGTTAAAAACGTGCTTTAAATTAACAAGGGTGTTAAGTCTTCCATTTGCACAAAACCAAATCAATCGAAAAAGTTAAGTGTTACCGACGTAGTAAGTTATACTATCAACAACAGTCGAGTCTATTGAGCGGGTAACTTTGTTGAAGTAAGCCAACCTAGTTGTCCCCAGGACTTAGTTGATTTAGTCACCTATTGAAATTTTTAAAAGGACTAAAAAGTGAAAATTTGTAAGGTTTATTCAACCCTTCCCCCTTCTAAACCTTAAACCACACCTCTTGGGACCACAAGTGGTATCGAGTGGTTGGTTCATTGAGCCTTCCACATTGTTACCGAACTAGATCTCAATCTTTTTCAAAAGATATAACACTTGTGTTTTTCAATGTTTTTCATCTCAAAAAGCAAAGTTATTATCATGGAAGCCAATATAACTCGATTCCTATGTTTCCGTGGAAGAGTTTGATTCTTGGAAGATTCGTGATGCAAGCTCACACCTATCTCCCTAAACGATGAAATGTGGCTTGTGATAGAGGATGGGCCACCGCAAATATTCAAAGTTAACACTCGATGTAGAAGAGCACCTCAAGATGAAGCGAGATGATCACTACAAGAAAATTCTCAATAACACCCCAAAGACAACGGATTTTAGCTAAATCGTTGTCCTTATAGGTATTCACAACGGATTTTCGTTAAACCGTTGTGAATGAGCGATTTTTTGTTAAGGACAAATTCACTCGAGCCTAAGACAATACTTTCTTGAAGCGTTGTCTATTAGTGTCTTTTTTATTTTTGACAACACATTTCTTGGGTCTTCGACAATGTTTTTGTAATCCGTTGTCGACAAGGCCTAATCTTTTTCAAAAGACAACATTTATTCATTCTTTTCGCCAACGGTTGGTTACACCGCTGTAATTAGGGTCATTTTTTTCTTAAAGACAATAATTTTAACAACAATTATAAACCTCGAGTCGATAGGCATTTTTCATGTCCTTATTTGTTATTTATATTAATGGTATAACTAGCACTTTTAGTTAGTTTATCAATTTTATTTTAGCAACTTTAGCATAATTCTAAAAGTGCTTTGAGAGTTAATTTTTATTTTGTTATCATTTTTTTATCTCATGGTATAACTATCACTTTTAGTTAACTTATCAATTTTATTTTAGCAACTTTAGCATAATTCTAAAAGTGTTGGGAGTTGTAAATAATTTTATTATCAAATCTTTATTTTATTTCATTTGAAAAAAATAATAATCAAATATAACTAGCAAATTTATAGGTTAAACATTTTGGTTTAGCAACTTAAACATAAGTCTAAAAATATAACTAGCAACTTTAAAGTTAGACTTTTACTTTAGCAACTTAAACATAAATATAAATAAAAAAACTAGCAACTTTAAGTTGAGTAATAGCAACTTTAAGACACAATCTAAAAGTTATGTATTAGCAACTTAAACAACTCAAACAACTTATAAAAAAATGAGAAACGAGAAGGTCGAAAGAGAATGTGGAGAACGGCCCAGCAGAACGAGAAGAGAAGACGTCTCACCGCAAGCACGCCGCCACCGCCATCCACCACCGTCCACCGCGAGAATAGGAGCTCGTCAGCTGCATCTCGCAGTGATTTGTTGGTGAGTTTTTCCCATCCACTAAAGTTCCCAAATCTTTTAAAACCCTAATTTCTGAAAGTTGATTTTCATGCCCAAATTTTTTTGCTAGTTGTTGTTTTCCCATCCATTCTTGCTCTGTTTCAGTTTGCTGTTATGTTGTTACATTTGGTTGTTGCCTATTTATGTCATTTGGAATTCTAGGTCTACTTGACATTTGATTTTGAAATTTACGATGGTTATATGAAAAATATATATCACATTGTTTATGGAATATGGTCAAGTATAGTTTGATATTTTGATAATGTCATTAAATTTTCCTGCTGGTAGCTTTGCCTAACTAGGTTGAAATCAATCTCTGCTTTTTTTAGTAGCTTTGTGTAACTAGGCTTCAGTTTTTTCTTGGTTATTAGAGTCCTGTGAGTACATTTTTACAGTGTGCCCACATTTCCAATTTTAGTGGCTTCTTTGTATTCATCTTTGCAAGTTTTCGGCTGTTCATGCTTCTTGGTATGTGTCCACATTTCCATTTCTCTCTCTCTCTTTCTATGTTCTGTACATGTAAATATAATCTCCTGTGAGTACATTTTTTACAGCGTTTCTTGCAAATGGTGTTATGATACTTTGAGTGTGACTGAGTCTTTCTATTTCTCGTCTTTGGACACCCACCTAATATTAATTCTTTTGCCAAATTAGTTCTTTTCTTCTCTTTACTTGTTTCTTTTAGACACGTGAGTTTCATTTTCAAACCCATATTGTGATACTAGTTTGATAGTGTGTTTTTCTTGAAGTTTCATCATTGTTAACAAATTGGTTAGTAACCAATGACATTGATGATTCTTTTTGTTTTTGGGATTCGATTTCTTTCTTGTTCTTGCCACATCAGAATGTAGGTTGTATGCCTCTTTTTTTTTGTGACTTTGCTTTCTTCTGGAATTCTTGTGAATTTTTTCTTCAAAATACTCATTTTCATAACTTAAACCAGCACATATCTTGTTTTTGCTAAACTTTGGTTAGTAACTGGCATATTTGTTCCAATAATTTAGTCTAATTGTATTATTTCCTAATATGTGGTTATGTGGGGATATTTTCAAGTGGGGTATACTTTAGATAATAATACTTTGCTGCCATGTGGGCTGATATATTTTTATAGGTAGGACTCTCAGATTTGCATTAACTGATGATATGTGGACAAAAACAATGCAAAGTTATGGTCTGTTACAGTGGTGGCAATGGAGTACATCCATTATGCTGCTTTTGAATTTTTCTGTTGTACTCTGAAAACTTCATAAAATGAACAAATTGTCCAAGTAAATGATGATAATTAAGAAATTATAATTGAATTGAGTTGATTTTTATTTCGAGATATGGCAGTCTGTCCTTTCAGTATAATTTGCTTAACAACCACTACTTGATTGAGAAGTTGATAATATGCGTAGTCTCTTCGGTGAACCGTAAAGAAGTTGATTATAATCGGTTTGATAAAATGTTGATCTTTCTGGTGTTAGATTCTTAGTGATGAACCCCAACACATGTTTGTTGAAATGTCCGAGAGATGACAAATACCAGTGCAATATTATTAGGAGTTAGGACTTAGCTTTGCAATGAGATCAACGCCAATAATTTTCCAAGCTGTTACATGGAGCCAAGATGTGGGACTGATTGCTAAAAAAATTCTGTTGAGAATAAGTTTTGAATAAGTATTCGTGAGGAATAGGGATAACTAGTTTGTTGACTTTTTCATTGAAGTGCTATACGCTGTTGTGTTTTGATTTAGTATTTGTGAATTTATAAATTTAGCTTGCTACTCATGTCATTTAAAATTATTTCAATCATAGCTCCTCCTCAACCCGATGCATTCCAATGCGGTTATTTTGTGATGAGGTACATGAGGCAAATTGTAGAAGATTCAACTACGTACATGACTTCATTGCGATCAATGGTAAATTATAATAAAATTTGGCGTTCTCATATTTTTTTGAGATGTTTAATAATTGGAGCCAATTATATTACCTATGTTTTCTCACGCAGTTCTCAAATGTGGAGTATTCTCAAGTTCAAATTGATGAAACGACGGAGTGGGCAGTAATGCATCCAACACCATATACATGAGTGAATAGGTATTTTGTTCATAGTTATATGCAAATTTTCATAGTTATAAACAATGCACATTCTCGTAATTGGAGTGAATCGATTTTAATGTAAATTGATGTATATACTTCTTATTTGGAGGCATGAACTTAAATTATGTAAATTGATGTATAAACTTATTATTTTTGGCATGATATTCGAGCGCTTTGCGGCTACCCTCAATGAAAGTTAATTAGTGTAACTTTGAGAACACTTGTTAGATGTTTTGTTAAACACTTGTTGACGCGTTTTGTTAAACACTTGTTAGATACATTTCGATATATTTGCTTTGTTAAACATTTGCGTGATATGTACTAGATATAATCACTTGAATATCATGTTTTGTTTTAATTAGTTATATGTTGTTTTCTTGTATTGTGTTTTGTTTTTTGTATATATGAAATAAAAATTTATAT
Source organism: Rehmannia glutinosa (assembly GCA_016081115.2). Taxonomy (NCBI): domain Eukaryota; kingdom Viridiplantae; phylum Streptophyta; class Magnoliopsida; order Lamiales; family Orobanchaceae; genus Rehmannia; species Rehmannia glutinosa. The sequence goes on from CM071925.1 coordinate 16,218,784, forward strand.
TACCACAGGTGAAAAAATAATAGACACCAAATATAAAATACATTAGACATGGTCCAAAAATTACAACGTTTTTATGGCTTGTTAAAGTGTTGTAATACTTCAAAACCACAACGGATTTGATATGTTGTTGAAACAGTTACAAAGTACAACGGTTTTAAAGCCTTGTAAACTGTTGTGATACTTCAAAACCACAACGGATATTAACCATTGTCAACTCCATTGTTGTATCTCATAATTCAAAAATAGATACCAGCCGTTGTCCCAATTGTTGTCTTTCAGCATTAAAAGACAACGGATTCTAACCGTTGTCTTCCTATTAACTACAACAGATTGTAACTGTTGTCGTTGAGTGGATTTTTTACAACACCATCTACGACATAACGACCGATTATTGTAATACACAATGATTATATATGTTGTTGTTGAGCATTTTTCTTGTAGTAGATCAGAAAGAAAGCCTGACCCAGCCATGGTTGAGAAACCACGTAAATGGACAAATGAAGATAGAAAGAGATACAACCTAGACAATATGGTCAAGGATATTCTCTACAAGACATTGGACAAGACTATGTTCAATAAAGTGAAGTCATGCAAATCACCCAAAGAAATTTGGGATAAGCTAACCCCGATTTGTGAAGGATCGAACAAATTAAAGGGAATAAATTAACTATTCTTTGTACAAAAATTTGAAAATTTGAAAATGCTTGCATGTAAAAAGTCCTGGATCATCCGGATGCCGATTCACGAGAGATAAAAATGAGCTTTCACTGGGGAAAGAGTACACTAAAAGGAGATGTGCATGAAGATTCTAAGAGCCCTCCCAATCGAATGGGAAATGAAGGTCATAGCCCCGGTGACACTTCATGGATCTCTCAAAGACATCAAATCATGAGTTATTCTCAGATCTCAAAGCTTATGAGTTTGAGCCGAGAAGAAAATAGCGGAGGAGACATCTGCACTCCAAGACAACCGCATTGATGGCCGCTGAAGGGAAGAAAGTTGAGCCAAAGGAGACCATTGACCAGGAGGAAATTGCTCTCATGGTAAAAGATTCAACAAGTTCTATAACGAGAACTACCAAAGAAACAAGGGTGAGACCTCCAGAGACATTCGCAAACCTTCTAAATCAAGGGAGGACAAGCCACCCAAGAGAGTTGAACATCAAAGAGCCGACTATCGCAACCAAAACCCGTGTTGGAATTGGCATAACCAAGACGCTTTGATGTTTGTTCCTATAAACCGACAACAAATAAAAAAATGAGGAAGAAAGAAGTGTCTTCGGGGAAAGAAGACAAGAAAAGAAGAAAATCGGGTTAGTCACAGATGTTGAACCAGCTAAATGTAAAGAGCCAAGACAAACGGGACGGAGGTGAAGCCGACTACTCAAGTGATACTGAGGAAGAGGCTTTGATTTGTCTCATGGCTAAAGAACAAGATCAAGAAGATGAGGTACAATCTAACTCATCTCATTCAGATTCAAGTGATAGTGATGTGTGATACACATGCTTCATCACCCACAGATCTTTATGATTCATTAGGCAAAATGATGAAAGATTTTGAGCATATTAAAATCTCACACACACTTTTAAATGAAGAAAACAGCCAGCTTAAAAGCGAAAACTCACAGTTGACTAAAGAGTTGAGTACTCTAAGTCAAATAGCTGATGAGAACACCAAGCTAAAGGCTGAAAATGCCAAGATCTTAGCAGAGTTAGCTACTACTGAAAAGAGAGAAAAATATCTTAAAAATGTGATTGCCTCATTTACAAAGGCATCCAAATCATTGGATGAACTTATAATGAGTCAAAAAGAGTGTGGAGACAAGATAGGCATATGATTCAATTCCTTTGTGCATAGTCACAATCCCAGAGTGATTTTGGAGAAAGGATCCTCAAAAATGAAGGAATCCAAAAGCCCAAAACACCATATGTTGCACCAACCACCACACCAAAACACAATCGCAACCATACTGGCCTTGGATATAAGGGAAAAAGAAAGAAGCTAGTAGAGTATGCTGAGAGGACAACTGGAAAAAAAAATTTAGAAAAGTCCATCAGCACACTCCTAATAGAAAATACTCTGTAAAAACCAAACAGAGTTACCAAAAGCCCCAGAGATTTCAACAAAGAAATTCATATGAAGGGAATTGTAGAAACTATCCAAACCAAGTCGATTGGAATAATCATGTAATATATATCAAGAAAGATTTATGGGATATAAGCCAAAATGGCAAAGACCTCAACCTCAACAAAGGTCATTCCCAAGGCAAAAGAGCTATTATCAAGACACACATGCACCAAGGCACAACACCTATAAATTCCACTATTACCCTAAGAAATCAAATGCTCAAAAACATACACAGCATACAAACAAAAGAGACAGTTGTATGATCATAAAACCCCAAGCAATTTGCTAATGTGCATTATGATTATGGAAAGATAGAATACAACCTCTTAGAGTCGATCATCCTGGCTATAGGTTGGTTGGAACATCTTATAGCACTAACCCCCAGGACCCACGCAAGTATGGGTACCTAAAAATAATTTCCTTGATTGTAGGTTCAAGGAACAACCGAAAGTGCCAACTCAAGATACAAGAAAGAGAGCATATGTGATGCATGCCAAATGGGAAAGCAAATCAATCATCTTTCAAGGATAAGCCAAGTCCTTCTTCAACAAGGATATTGCATATGTTGCGTATGGACTTATTTGGTCCTATGAGCCAACCAAAGATCAGTGGAAAGAAATACACCTTAGTAGTGGTGGATGATTATTCAAGATATACATGGACAATTTTCATGAGTAAAAAGAAGGGAACACCGCAAAAGTTACCTCACCTATTGAGAATAGTTCAAATGAGAAGAGTCAAACCATTATAAAGATAAGATCCGACAGGGAAACTAGATTTGTCAATGGGATTATAACCCAATATTGTGCTGAAAAATGGTATTGTTCATGAGTTATCACCGCAAGGACTCCTGAGAACGGGAAATAAAGAAGGAACATAACTCTCAAGGAAGTCGCAAGGACAATGTTAGCTGAAGCTGGATTGCCTAAGAGATTTTAGGCTGAAGCCATAAATACAACATGATATACGCAGAATAGATGCACGATCAATAGGCAATTAACTAAGACTCCGTATGAGATTTGGACAAGGAGAGAGCCAAATATTGGATATTTTAAGATATTTGGATGTAAGTGCTTCATCCACAATAACGGGCAAAGGATAATTTGAACGCTTTTTGATGCTAAAGTGATGAAGGTATATTTTTGGGATACTCAACTGAGAGTAAAGCCTATAGAGTGCTAAACTATGGTCACAAAAGATTCTATCCATGTGGTGTTTGATGAGCCAAATATAAATGGAGAAGACATTGATGAGTTAGCTGAGAAGCAAAATCAGTCAACTATGCAGAAAAGTCCTTATGTTGATGCAGATGTGAGAGCACTCAATCCTGAAGATGATGAGATAGTTGAATCTCAAAGACAGCTGAAAGGTCTGCAGCTGAATGATGATGAAGAAGTTGTTCAAGACAACAAGATGGCTGAATCCAGCAGACTTACTGCAACTAGATGTGAGACGACTGAGAGACCATCCACCTGAGTTAATCATTGGAGATGTCAGAGATGGCATAAGAACCAGATCCAGAGCACAACATGAAGTTATGTTCACTTGTTTTATTTTCGAAATAGAGCCTAAAGATGTATCTCATGCCTTGGAAGACTCACATTGGATTCAGGCTATGCAAGAAGAGCTGAATCAGTTTGAAAGAAACAAAGTATGGGAATTGGTTCAAAGGCCTACTCACCAAAATGTCATTGGTCCTAAGTGGGTATTCAGAAACAAGATGAATGAGGAAGGATCTGTTGTCAGGAACAAAGCAATATTGATAGCCAAAGGGTATTGCCAACAGGAAGGTATGTATTTTGATGAAACCTTTGATCATGTTGCTAGATTGGAAGCAATAAGGATGTTTTTGCTTATGCCGCACATAAGAACTTCATCCGTATATCAAATGGATGTGAAGAATGCATTTTGAACGGACTGTTAGAGGAAGAAGTCTATGTTGAACAACCTCCAGGTTTTGAGCGTAAAACTATTGGAGATAAGGTCTACAAGATCAAAAAGGCATTGTATGGATTGAAACAAGCAATCGAGAGCATGGTATGACACATTGTCACAATTTCTAATTTACAATGGATTCACCAAAGGCAAAGTTGATAGAACACTCTTGTAATTCGAGATGGAGAGAGTATATTGCTTGTTCAAATATATGTCGATGATATCATCTTTGATCCAAAAACAAAGAGCTATGTGACAAGTTCTCAAACCTCATGCAAGCAAGTTTGAAATGAGCATGATGGGAGAGCCGACTTTCTTCTTAGGACTTCAAGTCAAGCAAATGAAGGATGGTACCTTCATAAGTCAAACTAAGTATACCGAGAGATTTAATGAAGTTTGACATGAAACAAAAGTCATCGAGAAGATTCCTATGAACACATCATCAAGATGGATATGGATGCAGATAATGGCAAAGCTATTGATCAAACTAGGTATAGAGCCCCATTGGATCATTGCTCTATTTAACAGAACAGACGACATCACCTTTGCCGTAGGTGGATGTGCTACATTTCAATCAAGCACCGAAAGAGAGTCACATGACTACTGATTAAGAGAATCCTAAGGTATTTGAAGGGATGCCCGCGAAGTGGGCTTATGGTATCCAAAGGAAAGAGGATTCAAGCTAGTAGGATATTCGGACTCGAGACTATGGTGGATGAAGAGTGGACAGAAAGAGTACATCGGTACTTGTCAAATGCTTGAATGATTAGTTTCTTGGTTCAAAGAAGAAACAAAATTCAATAGCTACATCCACACCGAAGCAGTACATAACATGCGGGCATCCATTGTGCCCAAGTTCTCCGGATGAGACAACATCTAAGAGACTATGATATTGAAGAAAAAGATATTCCAATAATGTGTGATAACACTAGTGCTATTGCAATTACTCAGAATCTAGTATTGTACTCAAGAACAAAGCACATTGATGTCAGATATCATTTTATAAGAGATCATGTTGAAAAGAAAGACATCACCTTGGAATATATCTCAACTGATAAGCAGTTAGCTAACATATTCACAAAACCCTTATGTGAATCGAGATTTGAAGAGCTTAAGAATGAGATAGGATTAATTGAGCTGAGTTAGGATACTCAGAAGACTCAACCAACAGAGATAAATAAAAGAGAGAGAGAAATAAGCAAGTTTCACATTTCAGCCAAGTGAAACAGCCAAGACGAGAAATCAGTTATATCGAGTTAGCTGGCAGCTGAGTGATCTAATGTGAAGAGAGAAGCAGAGTTAAGTCAGTTTTGGAAGTTAGCTAAGTTATTTATGAGCTAAGTGACAAAATGCAGTCGTTTTCTACGAGCGGGAATGTTTTTAAGGATTACGTCAGCGTAATTATTGATGTCAGAACAAAAGTTGCACGTTTAGCCTATGATTGGATATAAATGCATTTAGCCTTCTGAGCGAGAAATCAGAAATTGCACGTTTAGCCTGCAGAAGGTGTTGAGACACCTGCTCCCACGACTGATCACCCAAAGGGAACTACAGCCGAGTCTCAGGTGTAGAGTAACCCCACCTCTCTTAAATTAGCTAGTGCGCCAGCTGAGGGAGAAGCTCTCACCACCACAGCCAGGTCGGAGGATGTTGTGGGAGACCAACAAATGAAGTTATGAGGCGAAGGTGAAAAACAAACAGAACAACAGACTGAAGTTGACAAAGCTCAGACGGTTGAGACTGTCTCAGCTGAAACTTCATCTACATTTAAGGCTGATGACGCTGCTCAGCTAAGGCAAAAGATGGAATGGAGACCATGGGAGTTGAGAATCCTAGTCCTGAAAGTGCAATCCTAGGAGTTGAGACTCCGATGGATGCAACTGAAGACCCTAAGGCAGTTGAGTCTGTTGAAGGGAAAACTGCCCAAGACCTTGCTGCAGTTTAGACTGCACATTTTATGTAGAAGGCCCTCCAACGGTTGAGACTGCTGAGGGTGTAGAAGGCCCAAAGGAGATTGAGACTCCTTGGGTAAAGAAGCTGCACATGAGTAAATTCCTCAAGTGGAGGTAGCTGATGAATAAGAAGAGATCAGCGCCCTCGCGATTCACAGGAACACGTTGACACATAATTCCCGGAATATGACATCGGGCTGCAGTCCACTCCCATTGATGAATCTACTAAGGATAAAGTTGAGGATGCTCAAGCCTCTCCTGTGAAGCTATTGACAAAGTTGTTTGATGAGATTCGTGTTTGTTGATGAGCCTACCCTTAACGGCTCCATCACCATCCGATGATGCCGATAAATCGATTGAGGATAAGTCAACTCATAAGGAAGGCCCAATCGATACCGAGGAAGTTGTTAAGACAGTGAGGGTCATCCCGAAAGTGCTGTTGCTCAAGTTGAAATCAATCACCGAGCAAAGGTTAACACAGATGCCAGCTAAAACACAATCGGCTCAACAGCTAACACAATCGCTCCCAATGCCGACGATGCTAGTTGGGCCATTGCGAGTCGAGCTAAAGAAATTCGCAAGGAGAAAGGAAAGGCTCCACAAGTTGGACCTGGGAATCCTTATTTATCCAGATGATTTGTTTGACAACATATTTCCTTCCGAAGCCTAATTACCTCCCCTTAGAAGCGGAATCTGCTAGAGAACAAGCCAAGTACATTGTCCACGTCCCACCAGAAGAACGCGGAACTCCAGCTGATACTACAATGGTTCCTATCGGTTTTGATTTTGATGCGCTTTGGCAGAGGATGAGTCACTTCAACACCAACTTTCGGAAGGCGTTTAAAGCCATTTGTGCTGAGATCGAGAAAATGGAGCACGACTTTGCATCACTCGATCAAATGTTGGATAATTGTGATGCCAACATCACTGGAGATATTCGCGGAGTTGTTTTGAGAATCTGAGAATGGGTTGGACAGACAATGGCTATGAGAAGAGAGCAAGTCTGCTACTTCAAGTCACTATTTGCAGAGTTAGTGGTCTGGAGCTTGGATAATATCAAGTTCCAGCAGAGGCAAAGGGACTACATTGTGAGTATAGAGGAATCTCACAAGTCGGGTATGGAGTTACTCAAGTTGCAGACAAAAATGAAATAGCAAGATTGAGACCAACATGAGTCAGCGGCTCAAGATGTTCGCCAAACAAATGAAGTCTGGCTGGCAGATTCAGAAGGCTATGCGATCCGAATTCGAACACTACCTCAAGTCGCGTGATAAGCATGATTCAACCAACAACCGACTTGATTTCATCCTCAGTGGGATGTTCCTAGTTTACCCCCTCGCTTTTTGGTGATGATACCAAAAAGGGGGAAGATGAAGCCTTGAGGAACTAAAGGAAGGACAAGGGAGTCATAAGGAGGAGAAGAAAGGAGATATAGCTAAGGGGAAGGAAGTTCTGCAAAAACCCCCTTTGAAAATTATGTTTTCCAAAACTCCTCAAAGAAGGAGTAAAGTAGGCGTCACTTCTCGGAAAAACTACCGAAAGATCCGACTGGGAAGAGAAAGCTAAGTTGGAAGTCAAGAAATCAAGAGAAGCCATCAAGCCGAGTTTGAGAAGGTGGCCGAGAAGCATTCTAAACGTATCAAGGATATAAGGACAAGGTATGGTGGTTCCCAAACATGACTATTAAAATATTCCCCCGTGATTAAACCTCCAAGAAAAATCACAACAAAACCGATGTTGATCCGAGTCCGGATCGCTAGAGGAATTTCAAACTCTAGAGGTAGAAGGATATTTCAAGAACTTGACTCTACCGGGCAGCGTGGGACTTGTATCGGGAGAAGGACCTTGATGTATGTAAATCGGTGATAGGCAAAGAAAGTTCCAGCACTCCTCACCGAAAAGCACTGTCTGATACACTCCTAGAGGAGGAGCCGAGTCGTGGAAGAGGAAGGGGGTAGATCTGGAGGAGATAGAGACTCCAACCACGCCCAAGACCAAAAGACATACATCATTGATCCACATAAGAAAGGGATCACTTATCTGGGTACGATCATCTTTCCAATTTTGAAGTGATGCGGAAGAATGAAGAAGTTCGTGAGGAGGCAAGAAGCTAAAAAATGAAAGGGTAAATCGCGAATGGGAGGAGAGGCAAAGATATGGATGGCCCCGCAAGGCGTGCCGTGAGAAGAGAAAGAAGGAAGAAGAAGAGAGGAAAAGGAGAAGAGTAGAGGAAGACAGAGGAGAGTCAAGATGAAGAGAGAAGAAGCTGACCAAGGCGTTGAAGATGGTTGTAACCCCTTCATGTATTTTACTTAGTTGTAAATACACAATTGTAAGTACTTCGTAATAATGCCTCGATACCTTTGTAACTTAGCTTTGATACTTGTTGTAATTTCTTTTTGCTTTGATACACAATGTATGTATAGACTACGACATCGTGTATAAAATACAATTTGTAAACAGCTTTGTAAAGGACAAGAATGTTATGATCAATAAAATTGACATATTCAAAGCATACATTCTTTGTTACTACGCTACTTGTGTTTGTTGTTATTTTTATTTAAGTTTTGGCATCATTAAAAAAGGGGAAATTGTTAGGAAATTTATTGTTAAGATTTTGATGATACCATGTAAAATTTAGAATAGAAAGTTAGCACCCCATTTTCCTTGTAATTCTACTTTGTAATAGATAGGACTACATGAGCTGAGTGAAGTCAGCTATGTCGAAGAATGAAAAAAGTCGACTAAAGACTAGAGTAAAGACCTAGCTGTGTGTCAGCTGGTGTGGTCAAGATGGAAGGCACAGACTCGATTGAAGGAGAACCACCGAGGAACGGTTGTGTAAAAAGTAGGTGGAAGTTTCAATAAGTCCGTAAAAGAGCCAAGTCAGATTGAATTGACGGTTGAGTCATTCTCAAATGATTGGAGCATACTCAAGTCAAAGGGGTAAAGGCAGCAGTCAAGTCAAGACGACTGACATTGATCCGTTGAAAGGAAGTCAAGGATATTACTCGATATAGTAATAAGTCTAAGCTTGCTCTGTCTTAAAGTGTTTGTCCCAAAATATGTGTTTAGTGTGAGTTTTGCATGTATTTTGGGCATGATTTTGGTTATAAAAGGTTGACAAGCATAAATTCACTCAAGAAATGGGTCGTGTTCTCATTATGTGGAAAAGATATTACGCTTTGCTTGTTTTGCATTAAAATCACTATTTTTGTAGCACTTTTGTGGCAATTGGGAGCATTGCGCTATTAGAACCTTGTGAATCATGGAAAGATATGTCGAACAATGAGTACACGGAGATAGAAGTTGATACGAGAAAATCGGCTGAATTGGAGCGAGAAAATGACCAAGCACGGCAACCCGTGCATGTAAGCACTACCCGTCGTGTTTTGAAAAATTGATATTTAGTTCAAGATGACACACGGGCAGTCCATGCGTGTAAGCACCGCCCGTATGTCTATGCGGGATTTTTAACTCGACGTATTGACTTAGGTTTGGCAGGGGACGTTATAAATAAAGAGGAGACGGACCCAAAGACGACACTCGACTTTTACCCTAGAAAGCACTTTAAAAGAGCACCATTCTACTCGGGAGGAATCGAGATAAAGATCGAGGTCGCATCCACGCTGAGGATTGAAGATTGATCGAGAGATCATCGATATCCCCGAAGTTTTCTTACTCCATTGTATTTTTATTTTCATCTAGTTTGATATGAATATGAACAATTTGTCTATGAGTTGTTTATATCCCATGTCCTGGCTAAACACCTTGTGATTAGGGTTTGGGATTAGGTTAAATGACTCTTGTTTGATGTTTAATTTGAATTGAAGTTATTATTTCGAACCCTATTAGAGTACTTTGCGTTATTACTTGTTTTATCATATGGACAATGGTTTAACATGCTTGATGTATTGATTCATAATTCGAGAGATAAGTTTTAATACTAGATCTTGAGTGCTTGATATGAATATTTTCGCAGGATTGAGAAGTGTGAGTATTTGTGAGGATAATCGGTCTTTTATACTTTTGGGAGTTGTTTGTCTCATGTTGAGTAGAGATGCTAGCATAGATAATTCAATCAATGTTTTTATTGTGTCTCGAGAGAGGGTAAAATACTTTTGTGATCGTCTTATAGGGAAGATAGATAATAACATTGGTTTTGATTAATCGATAACAAGAGGAGATTAATTGAAACCATAAACCTGGAATCCATCCATCTACTTGATCTTTTCAATCGTAACTCTTGCTTTGTTCTTTTTATGATAAAATTGTCTTAGGTTTACAAAACAAACATCACAATTCGATCGTCTAAATAAAAATTGTGATATTACAATCTTAATACTTAGTACATCTATTTATTAGTCTCTATGGATCGACCTTGCTTACCCTATCTATTAACTAAGTCGTTCACTTGCTGTGAAGCTAAAAATAAGGCGAACAAATTTTTGGCGTTATTGCCGGGACTAATTAAATTTTTAGTACTAATATTGCGATAAATATTATTATTTTTAATTTAGATATTTTTTCTTTTTATTTTGTTAAGATTCCACTCCTACAGTGTTTGATTGGTTTCTTTAGTTGGTTCAGGTAGTGCATGAACACTCGCTCAAAGTGAAGGGAATTAGCACCGTTCATACCGGAAGTTGAAGCTTTCGCCATGAGACATTGTGTATCTACTAAACGAGCAGAAAGAAATCTAGACCATACTATGGAGGTCGTGGAAGAGACCAACGGGGGTAACAATGGAGGTAACAATGGGATCAATAGGATCAATAATGAGGTACCGATACTAGAAGCTCCGGCAGTCCAACAACAATGTCCCAACAACCCATTGTAGAAGAAACAAAGTTGTTGATCCTCTGGAAACCTATGTTGGGATACCTCGTCAATAAATCCCTGAATCTCTCCCAGGTCTCGTACAATGGCTCAGAGTCGAACTGTTTGAACTGAATGATCTCGCTCTTAAGCTGCAATATCTTGCTTGGTGGAAAGAATTTGAATAAGAACTTCTAACTCAACTCGTCCCAAGTATTAACACTGTCCTGAGTTAATGTGCCTAACCAGTTTTTAGCCTTATCCCATAAAGAGAAAGGGAATAGGCGCAGACGTATAGCATCATCCGACACCCCATTCATCTTGATTGTGTTACAGATTTGCATGAAGTGTGCAAGATGAGAGTTGGGATCCTCAGTTGCAAATCCCCCAAACTGGTTCTGTTGAATTATTGAAATTAACGCCGGCTTCAACTCAAAGTTATTAGCATTAATCGGGATATGGGCAGTTCCACCATAGTTGTGATTTGTTTGAGGGCGAAAGTAATCGCGAATTATGCCGCAGCAGGAGGAGCTTTACTAGCAAAATTCCCGCAAGATGCATTTAATTTGCTTGAAGAGATGGCAATGAATAGCTATCAGTGGCCCTCCGAGAGGACAAATGTGAAAATGGTAGCCGAAGTTTCTGACTCGGACCCAATCAAAGCATTAACGGCTCAGATGACTGCGTTGATGAATCAGTTGAGTGTTTTAACTCAAGGGGCAGAGGCAAACACGGGTACAAATAATGGGGGAGTTCCACGAGGTCCTATGGAGGAAGCTAATTATGTCAATAACCGAAATTTCAGCAATTTCTAGAATAATTCGAGTCCCACTCATTATCATCCGAGTTTGAGGAATCACGAAAACTTCTCTTATGCGAATACAAAAAACGTGATGCAACCACCACCGGGTTTCAGTGTGATGAATGGACTCATTAATGTGGAGGCTAAGCCATCTTTGGAGGACGTTCTTACTTCATTTATGAGTCAGACGAGTTCGTTTATGAATGAAACGAGGAACCGGTTGAATAAAGATGAGGCTAAGTTAGACAAAATTGTGGCACATGTCACGCAATTAGCTAACACTGTGGGCTCACAAATGAAAATCTAGAAACTCGGGATTGGCGGTTAGCTACGATCATAGGTGGACAACATCGGAAGGCGGATTTCGAGGAACACCAAGTCAACCCAAAGGAACAAATGTAACGCCATTCATCTAAGGAGTGGTGCAGAGTACGAGGATCGAAGATTCTCGGAAAATAATGAGAAATCACAGCCACGCACGGTGCCAATGGGGCAGTTGATTTCGACCCCGGGAGACAGAGACATGGGCAGCGGCAAATGGCGACGTTGAGGTCGAGGATGGAAACAAGGGACACAATGATAAACAAAATGGAAATAGAGAAGCTTAAATTTTCTTCTAACTCGATGTTTCAAACTCACTACGCCCTCCCTTTTCCTCAACGCTTTCAAAAGAAAAAGTTAGATGACCAATTTGCTAAATTTCGGATATTTTTAAGCGCATATTAACATACCTTTTGCAGACAGCATTAGAGCAGATGCCCAACTATGCAAAGTTTTTGAAGGATGTGATGTTCAAGAAGAAAAAGTTGGCGGAGTTCGAGACCGTTAACTTGACCGAGGAATGCGGCGCCATCATTCAAAGAAAACTACCTCAAAAGCTCAAAGATCCGGGAGTTTCACTATCCCTTGTAAAATAGAGGGTGTTTTCTTTGGTAAAGGATTGTGTGATTTAGGAGCAAGTATTAACTTAATGCCCTTTGTCCATTTTTGAAACTTGGATTGGGAGAGGTGAAGCCATCCACGGTCACTTTGCAACTTGCGGATAGATCCTCACATATCCTAAGGGGATCATAGAAGATGTGGTCGTTAAAGTCGACAATTTTATATTCCCTGTGGATTTTTAGTGCTTGACATGGAGAAAGATCGAGCGTCCCTCCGATACTTGGGAATCCATTCCTAGCCACCGCAAAAGCCTTGATAGACGTGCAAAAAGAGAGAGCTCACATTACGGGTCAATGATGAGCATGTTTTATATTCTATCTATAAGGCCGTGGAAAACTCATGATAATATAGAGAGCCGCAAATCCGTATAAGTCGTTAATTCATGTATTAATGCTCAAAACTTGAGTGATTGTGTGTGTGCTTTAGATCATGTGCGGAAAATACCTAAAAGTGAGAAAAGCAAGGACGTGAAAAAGGAAATAGGAAAGGATTGCATTGCGTAACCAAGCACCGGTGTGTGTATGCACGGGCACTGTGCATGATGTTGTGACAAAGCCGAACAAAATGAGATAAGACGGGCCATGCGCACGCACAGAGGGCCCCGACGCGTGACCCGGATCAGTATAGTACAACTCAGATCCTTGCCTGAAAACCTCAAGTATGCATTCTTAGGTGAAAATGATGCAAATATGGCACATGACCTATGCATGGAACAGTCAATGGATGCATTTAAAGGGGGTACTAGTTTCCATGAGTTGAAATGGTGGGGAGAAGTGCATAAGAATGCTACATAGATCTCTCATCAGTGGGCCATAACGTCGGGTAGACGTTGGGGCCACTACCCATCACTACCTTCCTAGTGAGTCAGGTTGTCTCCACACTTCTTTTGCATTGATATTCTATCTTTCCATGCGTGCGACATAATTTCATTCAAGTTTGGGGGGGAGAGAGAGTTAATTTTGATATGAAGGGTGTGGAGAGAAAAACAATTGCATTTCATATAGTTGCATGTAGAGCATGTAGGTCCCAAGGGGTGTGAAGTAAGGTTTAGAAGTGGAGGTTGAATAAACTTAACAAATTTTCGATTTAGTCCTTGTAAATAAATTCAACAGAGTTGACTCAAACAGTTGTGTCCTTGATGGAAAGCTAAGTTGGCTTTTCAGCTAAGTTACCCACTCAACAGACTCGAAAGAGCTGTTGATAGTATAACTTGGCTGCTCAAGCCAAATACTATACTTGGCTGATTGATTTTTAACAGCGGAAGACTTTACACCCTTAGATTAGATTTTAGCTTGGTTTAAACACTTGATTTTAGCACATAGTTATTTATCAGTTGGATTGCAAATATGATCAGTAGATATAAAATGAATATGCAGGAAAGTAAATTTGCTGAAAGTAAATGACACAAATATTTTATAGAGGTTCGAAGATGGGGTAATTCTTCTAATCCTCTCTTCTCCAACTCCTGGAGGAATCCACTATGTAACAGATAGTTTACAAAGCGGTGAGAGACAGAGATTCTTTGATCACACGGTTGGCTTCTCTCTTGCGACTCGGCTTCTTCACAGGGGGTTGCCTTGCTACTTGACTCACTTCTCAAGTTCTTGGATTTGATCACGAAGCCTCCAACAAACTTGATAATGGTTTGACCTGGAACCTTTCTACAATCCTAGCTTGGATAGTAGACCCCTTTGATTTCTTCAAAAGTTTTCTCTTCAACAGATTTGAAGTTGTCTTTCCTTCACAACTTGTGTTGGATCGATTTCCTTCGAGTTTCAGGCTTGAGGAATTGCTTGAATGTTTATGAGAATATTGTAGGTTAAATGCTTGAATATTGCTTGCTTGTTCGTGATTAAAGTAACCTCTTCTCAATAACTTCCTCAGCCTTTGATAGTGAACATTTGAAAATTTTCCCGTTGAAGAGATAGGCTAATTTCAAATGTCACTTTTGTTCGTTGGCTTGTCTTGTCTGCGGTCCTTGATGTTGATATTTTCTCGTATTAAATGTCTTCGCAGCATTGCAGATATCTGACACAAGGTGCAGTGTTTCCCATTGGCTCATTCCTTTTGCATATTTTTGGGACTAACACTTTAGACATGACAGCTTTGACATATTACTATATTGAGTAATATTCTTGACTTTAATCAACAGATCTAAGTGAGTTGTCTTGACTAGACTGTTGTCTTTACCCCAGGTGACTTGAGTCAGCTCCACTCATTGGATAACTCAACTGTCACTTCAACTTGAGACTTGGCTTCTTGTGTTGACTTGACTGATATTTCTTACTGATTGTTTCCCACCGACTCTTCTTGATCGAGTTCTTGACTTCCTTCATAAAGCATTACTCACCACACACAGCAGTAGTCTTCACATAGTCTCATTGACTTCTTGTAATCCTTGGCATACCGACTTGACTCTCGCTTTTCCAGCCTTATCTATTACAATACAAATTACAAGGAAAATGGGGTGCCAACTTCCTAGTTTAAGTTTTACATGGTATCACCAAAATCTACTCAATAAATTTCCTAACAATTTCCCCTTTTTTGATGATGCCAAAACTTAAAAAAATTAAAGAAGGTAAACGGCAAAGATACATACAGACAATGTAGTAACAAAGAATGTATGCTTAAAATAAATCTTTTTATTGATCTTAGAATTCTTGTCCTTTACACACCTGTTTACATTCGGTATCAAAGGAACATAGATGTATACATGTCACAACATAGTATATCTAAGCTAAGATACATAAAGAGTGAAATTTACAGGAAATTAAGCGAGCTTATTACGGAAGACTTACATAGATGTATTTACAACAAAAATACTCGAAGGGGTTTGCAACAACACTTCAATGCCTTTTCGCCTGCGTTCCCTTTCTTCTTGACCCTACTTCTATGTGGATCATCCCTTTTCTCTTTCTTTCCTCTTCTCTCTCTCTTCTTCTTTTCGTGAGGCTCGTTTGGCGTAGGGTCATCCCTTTGCTTTCTCTCAAGCCATTCTCTAATTTGCTTTTGATTTTTTTCTTCTTGCCTACTTTGCGGCCTTCAGCTGCGTTCTTTCTTTCAATCTCTCGGTTGGCAAGGTGATCATATCCAGCCCAGTAGATAATGTCTTTCTTCTCAGGATCCACATACGATACATCCTTTGGTTTTCGTCAAGGCTGGGAGCCTCTTCCTCCACCACTTCTTCCTCTTCTTAACTCAGCTCTTCCACCTCTAGGCGTGTACTGTACTGGAGTCTTCTGCTTTCCATCCAAGTGACTGTTGGAAGTCTGCTGCTTATCAACTTCTAATTTCTTTGAACTTCCTTCCCCCTCAGTTGCATCACTTTTCTTCATCTTTTCTTCTTTCAAACCCTTGAGGAACTCCTCTTCCCCCTTTTTGGCATCATCAAATGAGAGAGGTACCCCAGGGAACATTCCTCCGAGAATAAAATTCAGTCTGTTGATAGTTGAGTTACGCTTGGAGTTTGCTGCATCATACGCGGTTCGTAATTCTGAGCGTGTATCTTCATTTCAGCCATGAGAAGGCTGAATTTGTCATTCATGGCACTCTCGAGTCTGGCAATTTCATTCTTGTCGCAATGTTGTAGCAGCTCCATTTCCATTTTATGAGACTGGTTTATCCTCTCAATGTACTCTTTTATCCATTATTGGTAGCTTGAATTGTCTGCACTCCACAACAACATTTTCGCAAACAATGCCTTAAAGTAGCGGACTTGCTCAGATCTCATAGATGTCTGCTGCGCAGCCCATTCCCTGATGTGCACTATAATCCCTCTTAAATCAGCTGTGAGGGTGGCATCACGATTGTCTAGGCGGAGGTCCAAAGATGCTTGATGGGGTTCTATTTTCTCAATCTCTTCATAGATAGTCTTGAAAGCTTTCAAACTCGGCCAGGAGGCCGGTTCGAATCGCCGCTGGCCATTTCGCATCAAAATCAAAATTCATTTGAACAATCGTATCCGTGGGGATGACGGCTCTTCGCGATTGTATATTTCATTAATTCTCTCGCGATTCAAATTCACTTCTAAGTCCGGCAATTCAACAGTGAAAGGAAATTCTTTCTCAAAAACATCATCGCGAACAAATGGGATCTCCAAGTCTCTTGCATGTGGCGCCTTCCTTTGTTCTGGATGAGTAGATTTAGCTTGCTATGCCTCAGCTGTGGTAGCTTCATCGACAAAGTGGTCACAAACTGTGGGAGCTCTGACGGAGTGAGAAGGAGTCGTTCGCTATAGCCGTGAGAGCTGTGCAGATGACTCGGTTCGGCTAGGGCATTTGAGATGTTTTGCCCAGCTGAATGAGCCTCATCTATCTTAACAGCTTCATCGGTCTCAGTGGGTTTTTCCATTTGAGTTATCTTGTCCTCAGCTGTATCATCAGCTTCATCGAAGGATGATGAGACCTGTGGAGTTGGCTCATCATCAAAATTGAATCTCATGGGAGCCGTCTTATCATTGACTTGGCTCTGAGATTTGTGAAAATCCTCAGTTGTGTCCTTCGTAGGATCATCATGTTGAACGGACTTAGCTTCATCTTCCGATCCCAGAAATGATGTGTCAATGTTTTATTAGGAGTCTTGAAGGGCACCAATAACTTCTGTTGTGGCAGTACCTTCAAGTTGAGGAATGTTCTCAGTTTCAACACCTTTACCAAGAGAAGTCTCAACCTCCCGTTGGCCTTCAATACCCCCAGTACTCTCCACTGTTGCAGGGCCTTTAGCAATTCCTTTGACAGTCTCAATTGTCTTAGGGTCTTCTATTCTCCCTTCGACAGGCTCAGCTATCTTAGGGTCTTGAAATTGGCATCCAAAGGAGTCTCAACCCTTGGATTGCACTTTTTTGAGCCCCAGTGTTAACTCCATGGCTTCACCATCATTTGCTTCAACCGTGATAACAAAGATCATCGCCTTCAAAGCAATTGACATTTCACCGAGACAGACTCAATCGTCTGAAGCCATCAATGTCATCCATTGTTCAAATTCTTTCTCACCTTCGCCTCCTTCCTTCATTGATGTGTCTCCCAAAGAACCTCCAACCCACTTTGGTGGAGAGAGTTTCCCCTCGGGCGCACGCACCCGAGCGGTCGATAGAGGGGTCACTCTACTCCCGAGACGCGGCTTTGTCCTTTGAGTGTTCAACCTGGGAAGGTTTGTGAACACCTCCTTCGGGGTAGGCTTAGCTTGGGTGCCCAAATTCCCACTTCATCGCCATCTCTCTCGGGGAGCCATGTTCTTATTACACGGGGATGTGGCCGCATCAATGTCCGACACAATTTGTTGTGCCACTCCAAAAGTATCGGTTTGCGAAGAGTTTGGGAGGACTCTCCGAACCTTCTAGTAAGCTTTTTTCGTGCATGGCTTTGGATTCTGCAGGCTTGCCGCATTTCCAACTTCTCCTCAGTGCGGCCCAGGATCCATGTCCTCATCATTTGCCCGAGAGCATATCAAGATGCGTGTGAGTATCTTTGTCAGAGAGCCCGCAAATGAGCACATCTTGGATTTCTCCAATGCTCGGGCTTGCTCGGCAGCTCTCTCATTTTCTTCCTCTTTGAGAATATGAAGGATTGCTAAACAGTTTTCTTCATTTAGGGTAGATCGAACATCATTTACGCAGAGGAATCGGAGAAGCTCTTTTTCTTCTTCAATGAACTCGGGCGAGTGAATCGCACCTTGAGTGATCCAACTTTCATGCTCTCCATTCCTTAGCGTCGTTGAATATCCGGATAAACCGAGAATACATGATCACATCATCATCATCATCATCATCTTCACCTCCGGTTTAGGAATGGGAGGCAAGAGACCTTGCTCTTCCTCGGATGCAAAGATCATCGATTATAGGAGGGAGATAACTCTTTCAACATTAGGCTCGCTTGTCTCGGCTACTTCACTTTCCTCATTGTCTTCCTCACGGTGGTGGTTCGACAGATCTCTCACGATCATCATCAGACTTTGCGAGATACATTGATAACTTCTGAGATCGCTTCTTCCCGATCACCAGCCAGCCTCTCGATTGCTTTCTCCGGTGAGTACCAAATTTTGTCTTTTCAAGCTCAGATTGCTTGAGCAGCTTGTCTCTTCTTGAGGTGAACCGGTGGAACTTCTCGGTTCTATCTCATCAAATTCATCAGTAGGGATTTGGACACTCTTCTTAGAGGAAGTTTCCTTCCTCGACCTAGCAGTCATCTTCTTCTTTACGATAAGGGAGTGAATATGGTGTTCCTCTTCTATCTCGGTTGTGGGGACAGAGTCTTGATCGCTCGGCAGTGTGACTGTTTGCATGGGCGGAGCTTTGGACTTGGCCGCGGGAGCAGGTGCTTTCTTTGGCTTGGCTGCAGGGGCAGGAGCAGGCTTGGATACCGTAGCTTTCTTCATTGGTGGAGGAGTCTCAGTTGCGTCTTCGGGATTAGCTGATTCCCCCTCACTTGTATCAGCCTTTCTGGCATGGGCCTTCTTCTGGGCACAGGAGATGTTTGCCCTGAACATCTTTTTGTTCACATGGAATGGCTTTCCATGACGAAGAGCAATGCCCTTTACCTCCATATAAGATGGCCAATTACAATTCCATAGCCCAATGAGCATCCGAAAGACCCATCCTCCTTAAAAGTCTTGTTCAGCACATTTTGGCAGAGTCTGCTGTAAACAAACTTAGCCCAGTTAACCTTCATTCCTTATATGATCGCAACCATCACGATCATCTTAGTCTTGGACAGCTGGTTGAAGCTTCCAAATTTCATGTCAACGCATTTCAAGATGACATCCATCAGCTTGTGAGAGTCGTCTTTCGATAGTTCCTTCTTGGTCGTATAGACCACTTTCGCAGCACACTCAGGCTTGGCAACTTCCTTCCAAGTCGCAGCTATGTCGACATCAGCCTCATAGACGTCCTTCAAACCCTCTGCGGGCAATAAACAGTGCTCAGCAAGGTCTTTTTCATTGAGTTTGATGACCTTGCTGTGAATAGAAGACTTGATTTCATCGTCATGCACTTCAACATTCACGTAGAACATAGCAACCTCTTCAAGGTATGTGTGACAAAGATTCCATTGTCAAAAAGTCCTTGGTAGGACTTCTCCAACATCTCGGCTATCTTCTGAACCAGGGTTCATCGACACCCTGTTTGATCATCCCATCAAAATCCACTGAGGCACCAGTGTGGATTTGCTTTGAGAGCTTCACGAAATCATAATTTGGGGCCATTTTCAGATGTTTCTACCAATCAAAAATACGAGAAACTTGCTTGAGAAAGACTAGGGTTACGAGGTTCCAGAGAGAAAATGTTTCTTTTGCTTGAAGATGAACAGTTTGCGTGAGGAGAGAGAAATGCAACATTCTGTATATAAAGGTCGTGAAAGGACATATTTCGGATTTTGAAATTTTGATCAAAATCAATGGCTGAGATTAGAACGTCAGAACCACATTTAATTTCCTGCATTAAATGCAGCAGCATTTATATCCAATCATATGGCTTACTATGTAGCTTTTACTGTGACCGTCATTATTACGCTAACGTCATCCTTAAAAACTTTCCCGCTTAATTAAAATGATTGCGTTCTTGTCACTTAGATCATAAATAATTCAGCTTATATCCAAGGTGACTTAACTCTGCTTCTCTCTTCTCATGAAATAAACTTCTGTCCTAACTCATTCATTCGTCTGGTGACTTCCCGACTAGATCGTTTCACTTGGCTGAAATGTGAAACTTGCTCTACTTTCATTTTCTCATCTTCTTTCTCTGTTGATTGAGTCTTCTGAGTTTCAACTCTGCTCAATTAATCCTAACTCATTCTTGAGCTCTTCGAACCTTGATTCACATAGAGGCTTTGTGAATATATCAGCTAACTATTTATCAGTTGAGATGTATTCCAAGGTGATGTCTTTCTTTCAATATGATCTCTTATGAAATGATATCTCACATCAATGTGCTTTGTTCTGGAATGCAACACAGGATTCTGATGATTGCAATAGCATTAGTGTTATCACACATAATTGGAATTTCTCTTTCTTCAATATCATAATCTCTTAGTTGTTGTCCATCCATAAGACTTGGGCACAACAATTGCCCGCAGCTATATACTCTGCTTCAGCTGTGGATGTGGCAATTGAATTTTGTTTCTTACTGAACCAAGAAACCAATCTATTTCCAAGCCTTTGGCATGTACCTGAGGTACTTTTCATGTCAACTCTACATCCAGCATAGTCTGAGTCTGAGTAACCAATCAGCTTGAATACACCTTCCTTTGGATACCATAAGCCAACTTCCTGGCATCCCTTCAAATATTTTAGGATTTTCTTAGTTGCAGTCATGTGGCTCTCCTTTGGTGCAGATTGAAATCTTGCACATACACCTACTGCAAAGGTGATGTCTGGCCTGCTTGCTGTTAGATAGAGCAATGATCCAATGAATGCTCGATATCTAATTTGATCAACAGCTTTGCCATCTGCATCCATGTCCATCTTGACTGAAGTATTCATTGGAATTTTCACAGAAGACTTCTCTTCCATACCAAATTTCTTCATCAAATCTCTGGTATATTTTGTTTGACTTATCAAGGTTCCATCCTTAATTTGCTTGACTTGAAGTCCTAGGAAGAAAGTCAGCTCTCCCATCATGCTCATCTCAAATTTACCTTGCATGAGGTTTGAGAACTTGTCACACAGCTCTTTATTCGTGGAACCAAAATTGATGTCATCCACATATATTTGAACAAGCAGTATACTCTCTCCATCTTGAATTCTGAAAAGTGTTCAATCAACTTTGCCTTTAGTGAATCCATTGTCAGTTAGAAATTGAGACAATGTATCATACCATGCTCTTGGTGCTTGTTTTAGTCCATATAATGCTTTCTTGAGCTTGTAGATTTTATCTCCAATAGTTTTCTTCTCAAAACCTGGAGGTTGTTCAACATAGACTTCTTCCTCTAATAGTCCATTCAGAAATGCACTCTTCACATCCATTTGATACACACTGAAGTTTTTATGTGCAGCATAAGCAAGAAACATCCTTATTGCTTCTAATCTTGCAACAGGAGCAAAGGTTTCATCAAAATCTATACCTTCTTCTTGGCAATACCCTTTGGCTACCAATCTTGCTTTGTTTCTTACAACAGATCCTTCCTCATTCATCTTGTTTCTGAAAACCCATTTTGTGCCAATAACATTTTGATGGGTTGGCCTCTGCACTAATTCCCATACTTTGTTTCTTTCAAACTGATTCAGCTCTTCTTGCATGGCTTGAATCCAATGTGTGTCATCCAATGCTTGAGACACATCTTTAGACTCTATCTGGGAAATAAAACAAGTGAACATAGCTTCATGTTGTGCTCTGGATCTAGTTCTTATGGCATCTCTAACATCTCCAATAACTAACTGGTGGATGGTCTCTCGGCCATCTCATATCAAAGTTGGAGTAAGTCCGCTGGATTCACTGCCTCATGATTGAGTTGTCTTGAACAGCTCTTTCATTTTCATTCAGTTGTAGACTTTCCGGTGTCTTTGAGATTCAGCTATCTCATCTTCATCCTGGGGTTGATTGCTCTTACTTCGGCCTTCAACATAAGGAATCTTCTACATAATGATTCAAACATCGCCTAACTCTTCAATGTCTTCTCCATTTACATTAGGTTCATCAAAGACCACATGGATAGACTCTTTCAGAACCATAGTCCTCTTGTTCAACACTCTATAGGCTTTACTCTCGAGTATCCCAAAAAGATACATTCATCGCCTTTAGCATCAAAAGCCTTCAAATTATCTTTGCCATTGTTATGGATGCAAAGATTTACATCCAAATATCCTGAAATATCCAACATTTGGCTTTCTCCCCGTCCAAATTTCATAGGGATTCTTGATCAGTTGCGTGTTGATCATGCAACTATTTTGAGTATAGCATGTTGTGTTGATGGCTTCAGCCCAAAATCTCTTAGGCAATCCAACTTCAGCTAACATGGTTCTTGCAGCTTCCTTGAGGGTTCTATTCCTTTTTTCACCCACTCCATTCTGATGTGGAGTTCTTGCAGCTGATAACTCATGAGCAATTCCATTTTCAATACAATACTGAGTTATTATCCCATTGACAAACTCAGTTCCTCTGTCAGATCTTATTTTTATAATGGTTTGGCTCTTTTCATTTGGAACTCTTTTCATCAGCTGAGGTAACTTCTGCAAAGTTTCCTTCTTTTTACACATGAAAATTGTCCATGTATATCTTGAATAATCATCTACCACCACAAAGGTGTATTTCTTTCCACTTATGTTGGCTGGCTCAACTGGACCAAATAAGTCCATATGCAACAGATGTAATATCCTTGTTGAACCTGCAATCAAGGAAATCAGTTTTTAGGTACCCATACTTGCATGGGTCCTGAGGGGTTAGTGCTATAAGATGATCCAACCAACCTATAGCCAAAAGACTTGACTCTAAGAGGTTGCCATCTATCAGTGCCATAATCATAGTGTACATTGGCAAATTGCTTGGGGGTTTTACGTTCATACAACTGTCTCTTTTGTCTGTATGCCTATTTTTATGTTTTAGCAATTGCTTTCTTGGGATAGTTGTGGTATTTTTGAGTGTAGTGCTTGGGTGCGTATGTGTGCTGATAATAGCTTTTTTGCCTTTGGAATGACCTTTGTTGAGGTTTAGGTCTTTGCCATTTTGGCTTGTATTCCATAGGTCTTTGCTGATGTTTCACGTTATTCCAATCAGCATAGTTTGGATAGTTTCTACCATTCCCATCATGTATGTTTCTCTGATGAAATTTCTGGGGTTTCTGGTAGCTCTATTTGCTTTTCACATAGTATTTTTGTTTGGAGTTTCCGAGAACTCGGCCGATTTCTTCTCGGTTGTCCTCTCAAAGATACTCAATCGGTCGTTTTTCCTTTCCCTTTGTATCCAAGGGCGTTTGTTTGTGATTGTGCTTTGGAGTGAATGTGGGTACAAAGATTTGGTGTTTTGGATTTTTGAGATGCTTCATTGCTTGAAGATCCTTTTTCCAAAATCACTATTGGAGTTTGACTGTGCACAAAGGAATTAAATCATATGTTTGTCTTATCTCCACATTCTTTTTGACTCATGATAAGATCATCCAATGATTTGGATGCCTTTGTAAATGAGGCAATCACATTTTTTAGATCTTTTTCCCTTTTTTCTATAGCAGCTAACTCTGCTGTGATCTTTGCATTTTCAGCCTTCAGCCTAGTGTTCTCATCAGCTATATGACTCAGAGTACTCAGCTCTTTAGTCAGCTGTGAGTTTTGGATTTTGCTGGCTGTTTTCCTCATTTAGAATTGTGTGTGAGGATTTTGCCTAATGAATCATAAAGATCAGTGGGTGATGAAGTTGTGTATCACAGTCACTATCACTTGAATCTGAATGAGATGAGTTAGAGTGTACCTCATCTTCTTGATCTGGTTGATCTTGTTCTTTAGCTATAAGGCAAATCATAGCCTCTTCCCCAGAGTCACTAGAGTAGTCAGCTTCACTACTCTCGAGCCCCGGCCGCTTTCTTTTGACTTGTGATCTCAGCCCAACACGGCTTTCTTCTTTTTTTCTGTCTTCTTTCCCTCAAGACTTTTCTATCTTCCTCATTCCTATATTTGTTGACTGGTGGATAGGAACAGTCAACTGCAAAGTGTCCTGGTTGTCTGTAGTTCAAACACAGGTTCTCAGCTCTTTGATCAGCTCTTTCTATTCTTGGATTATCAGCTCTCTGATATTCAACCCTTTGATGCTCAACTCTCTTGGGTGACATGTCTTCCCTTGACTTGGAAGGAGCTGAATGTCTTCTGGAGGTCTCACCCTTATTTCTTTTATAGTTCTTATTGAAGAACTTGTTGAATCTTTTGACCGTCAGGGCAATTTTCTCCTGGTCTATGGCTTCCTTTGGTTCAGCTCTCTTTCCATCATTAGCCATTAGTGCAGCTGTCTTGGGTACAGTTGTCTCTTCTTGCTCTTTTCTTCTCAGCTCAAACTCTTAGGCTTTGAGATCTGAGAATAGCTCATGATTGGATGTTTTTGAGAGATCCATTGAATGTCTCAGAGCCATAACCTTCATTTGCCATTCAGCTGGGAGGCTTTTCAAGATCCTCATACACATTTCCTTTTGTGTATATTGCTTCCCAAGAGCTGAAAGCTCATTTGTGTTTTCAGTGAATCTGACATCCAGCTGATCCAAGGTTTCACCTGCAAGCATTTTGAAATTTTCAAATTTTTGAACAAAGAATGGTTAATTTATTTTCTTTAATTTGTTCGATCCTTCACAAATTAAAGTGGAAACTTTATCCCAAATCTCTTTTGCAGATTTGACTTTGTTGAACATGGCTTTGTCCAACGTCTTGTAGAGTATATCCTTGGCCACACTATCCAAGTTGTATCTCTTTCTGTCCTCATTAGTCCACTCAGTCCTTGGTTTTTTAACCATGGATGGTCTTGCTTCAGCGGCAGCTTCTTCATCTTCAGTTGCGGCTGCTCTTCTTACAACCGTGTTTACTTTGAGTATTTGCAGTGGCCCATCCTCTATCACAAGCCATATTTCATCATGTAATGCAGATAGATGAGCCTGCATGTGAATTTTTCAATCATCAAATTCTTCAATAGTGAACATAAGAATGCGTGTCAGATTTGCTTCCATGATAATAACTTTGCTTAGAGATGAAAGACTATAAAACACAAGTGTTTAAAAAAAACTCTTTTTTAAAAGATAGAGATCCAGTTCAGTAACCAGTGCGGAAGGATCAATGAGCCAACCGCTCTGACAACACTTGTAGGTCCTAAAGGGTGTGAAGTAAGGTTTAGAAGGGGGGTGTTGAATAAACCTTACCAAATTTTTGATTTAGTCCTTTTAAATAAATTCAACGGAGTTGACTCAAACAGTTGTGTCCTTGATGGACAGCTAAGTTGGCTTTTCAGCTAAGTTACCCACTCAATAGACTCAAAAGAGCTATTGATAGTATAATTTGGCTGCTCAAGCCAAATACTATACTTGGCTGATTGATTTTTAACAGCGGAAGACTTTACACCCTTAGATTAGATTTTAGCTTGGTTTAAACACTTGATTTTAGCACTTAGTTATTTATCAGTTGGATTGCAAATATGATCAGTAGATATAAAATGAATATGCAGGAAAGTAAATTTGTTGAAAGTAAATGACACAAATATTTTATAGAGGTTCGAAGATGGGGTAATTCTTCTAATCCTCTATTTTCCAACTCTTGGAGAAATCCACTATGTAACATATCAGTTTACAAAGCAGTGAACAGCCTGGAGACAGCCTTGATCACACAGCTAGCTTCTCTTGCGACTCAGCTTCTTCACAGGGCAGTTGCTTTGATACTTCAGCCCACTTCTCAAGTTCTTGGATTTGATCATGAAGCCCTCCAAAAAACTTGATAATGGTTCGACCTGGAACCTTTCTACAATCCTAGCTTGGATAGTAGACCCCTTTGATTTCTTCAAAAGTTTCCTCTTCAACAGATTTGAAGTTGTCTTTCCTTCTCAACTTGTGTTGGATAAATTTTCTTCGAGTTTCAGGCATGAGGAATTACTTGAATGTTTATGAGAATATTATAGGTTAAATGCTTGAATATTGCTTGCTTGTTCGTGGTTCAGGTAACCTCTTCTCAATAACTTTCTCAGCCTTTTATAGTGCACATTTGAAATTTTGCCCGTTGAAGAGATAGGCTAATTTCAAATGTCACTTTTGTTCATTGGCTTGTCTTGTCTGCAGTGCTTGATGTTGACATTTTCTCGTATTAAATGTCTTCGCAGCATTGCAGATATCTGACACAAGGTTCAGTGTTTCCCATTGGCTCATTCTTTTTGCATATTTCTGGGACTAACACTTTAGACCCGACAGCTTTGACATATTACTATATTGAGTAATATTATTGACTTTAATCAACGGATCTAAGTCAGTTGTGTTGACTAGACTGTTGTCTTTAACCCAGGTGACTTGAGTCAGCTCCACTCATTGGATAACTCAACTGTCACTTCAACTTGAGACTTGACTTCTTGAGTTGACTTGACTGATATTTCTTACAGCTATTTCCCAGTTGACTCTTCTTCAGTCGAGTCCTTGACTTCCTTCATGGCATTACTCACCGACACACGCCAGAGTCTTCACATAATCATATTGACTTCTTGTAATGCTTGGCATAGTCGACTTGACTCAACCTTTTCCAGCCCTATCTATTACAATATAAATTACAAGAAAAATAGGGTGTCAACTTCCTAGTTTAAGTTTTACATGGTATCATCAAAATCTACCCAATAAATTTCCTAAGAGAGCATTTAGGTTGCATTGCATTAGACGTATGTTTATAGTTTTAGCACGTTTACTGCTTTAGTGGGTCTTAGGGAGTGAGTAAAACGATTTTTGTTTGGTGTGATGCGACTTGGGGGATATTTTGAAAAAAATTGTGCTGTTTTGATTGGGTGTTGAGTGCGAAGAGATCAAGCTGAGAATGGATGATATAGAGCATGTGGATATTGAAAACATGGATTTTATGCTTTGATTTACGAATTTGCAAGCCTGTGAGCTTTTGTGCCTTTACTGCTTTCATTATATGCAGACTTGTTTATTATTTTGAGTGTATCGTTCATGATGTTAGAACTCTAGAACTTACCCTGGTATCTATATCAAACCGTGAATGTTGCTCCGTAGAGATAGTGCCTCCATTTCTTTAACGCCAACACTATTGCTGCCAATTCCAAGTCATGCGTTGGGTAATTGGCTTCATACGGCTTGAGTTTCCGTGATGCATAAGCAATGACCTTTCCTTCCCCGCATGAGCACTCGCTTCCTAGTCCTTCCTTTGATGCATCATTTGTAGATGACAAAGTTTTATGTTCCCTTTGGAAGGGCTAAGAATGGAGTCAGTAGTAAGTCGTTTCTTTAGTTCTTGGAAACTAGTCTCACACTTGTCTTTCCACTCAAACTTGACTTTTGCAGGTTAGCCGAGTGAGTGGTCCTATTATCTTGGAGAAATCCTGGACAAATCTTCGATAATATCCGGCTAGTCCTAAGAAACTTCGATCTCCGTTACGGACTCGGGTTGTTTCTATTCAACCACCTTGTCATTTTCGAAGGATCTACGGCGATCCCGGTGTCGGATACTATGTGTCCCAAGAATGCGACTTCACTAAGCCAAAATTCGCACTTCTTTGAATTTGGCATATAGCTTGTGCTCGTAGTGTCTAAAACAATTTTCGATGACGCTCATGCTCCTCTTTAGACTTAGAGTATACGAGTATGTCATCAATGAATATCACTACGAATTGATCCAAATAAGGTTGAAAGACTCGATGCATTAGATCCATAAACGCTGCTGGTGCGTTTGTCAGACCGAAAGGCATCACTACAAACTCGTAGTGTCCATATATGGTCTGAAATGCTGTTTTGGAAACGTCTTCTTCACGGATCTTCAGTTGATAATATCCTTGTTGCAAATCAAAATTCGAGTACACTGTCGCTCCTTGAAGTTGATCAAACAATTCGTCTATCCTCGGGAGGGGATATTTAGTGGTAACATCTAGTCGAGATCATATAATAGTCACATCCTTAATGTATCTTATCCGTGATACCTAAACCACAAGTAAAATTCCCTTACTTAAGCTTGTGCAGGTACTTGAGAATGAATAACACAAGGGTATTATCATTGATCAATATACCTAGTGATTCCCCTACTATCATTTTCCCAAAGTAATATCATTAGGTGTCTAGATCCCATAATATATCACATCCAAATCATATACTTCTCAAGAGATATCCTCATTTTCTTCGAGTCTCACCATATCAGGCATTATAATCTCTAAATCACAAATTTTTTAAATCACCTAACGTCCAAATAGAGGAATATCCGGATATCTTAACACTATAACAGCCCAAAAGAGTTCAAATATTCATCCAAGATTCAACTTAGGTCACCTAGTAGTGGTACCCAATCCAAGCGAGATAACCTATCCTGGTCAAACAAAACTAAGGCGGATTAGACGAATGTAAGGAAAAGATAAGGAAGAACAAGAAAAGAATGACTAAGGAAAGTTAGTCAAGAGTCAACTAAGTCAAATCAAGTACGACTATGGTTCTCCAAGTATAAATTCTGACTTAACATAAACATCAGGAATACGGTTCTATGCCATTATTGAAATCGATTTCACACTTAATTAGTCAAGTCGCGGTACTACCCAACATAATCCGAGGGTCCTATCCTGGGTCAGCTCGGTGTAAGTTTCCATCTTACAAGCCGAGCTCTGATACCATAACTGTCACGCCCCAAACGTGACGCGACAACGATCAATCACTTAAACAGAAATAAATCAACATCTAAACCAAAGATACCAAACTCCAAGTGAAAGTCTAATGCGGCGGAATTAAAATAATCACGAGTACAAATTACAATCTTAAAGTCCGGCGGTATCCGAATACAACCCAAAAGATTATCTCGAATTAACTTACACCAAACAAAAATAAAATGAAGGAGTCCAACAACGAATAAAAGTAAAAGGAAATGTCGCTCCACATCATGGATAGGGATTCAATCTGCGGTAGGTTCGATGTCTTGGCCGAACTCTTCATCTAAAGGTTAGAAAACAGGAGGGAATGAGACAGAAATCTCGGTGGATGGGGTGATCGTGTGCAAGTGTGGCGATATAAATAGTTAATGCGAGAAATTTAGTGTATGAAAACACGTGAGAGATGATGCATGATTTCACACACACGATCCACAAGCGTCGTGATAAATATATTAAGTAACATACTTATATAGTTTAAGAAAATAGTTCGTGGTCACGCAGCACTATGGTTCAAGCGGGGAGAGGATTGCGACGGATTTGTAACGCCAATCCTATGCAAGACAAGTAGCGGTTGCGTCACGGATTTGTAGCGCCAACCTATGCAATACAAGTAGCGGTTGCGCACGGATTTGTAGCGCCAACCAAACGGGTCCGATTAACTCCGAATCGTGTGGATGGACAATGATTCCTTCGTTCTTCCTTGTAACTCCCCGAGCAAGATGGTCCAAGACACTGTCACCTTATCGCTCCGTAGGCAAAGACAAAATCCACGTGGAGCTAGCAAGGCTCGGATTTGTCATAATCATGATTATACCTCAAGTACTACGACCCGCTTCCCTTGGACAAACTCCATCCCTCGCCATGGATTAGGGCGATGGGGGGAAGAGTGGAATAGCACCGAGCTGCCCGGTTCCATCCCCGACGTATCCATTCCGACGTGTGAGCTCGACACACCAAGTTGACTCAGCAGAAAGTAAACACAAGTTCATGTAGTCAACCAGGCAAATGAGTATTATTGATTGGGAAGTAGTTCATGAAAAGTTCTCAAAAATTTGCACAAGATAGTTATGGCGTTGGTGGAGTTATCGGGATGAAGATAATTATCGGGAGGATAATTAGTCTTCGATATCTTAAGTATTAGGAGGAACATAAGTCCCGTTATAGATTCGAAATCACGAGACGAGGGGGTCGCCCCGCGATCAGGTATTAATCGGTCAAGACGATCCGATAAGTCAAGGGATTTTTAAGAAAATAAAATATTTTAATTAAATATTAAAGTAAGAGAGTCCAGGGCTGTTTCTTTAAAAGAAAATGATTTGAGTTAGGTCCTTATAAAAATAAAAATTACAATTAGCCCCGCTTTGTAAAAACTAATACTTTTGGGGTTAAAAGTTAAATAAATAGATGTCCCGACCTTGAAAAATTATGAGGTCAGTTCCTAAATTCTCTAAATTGTTCAGAGATTCAGGGTTTTTAAATTTTTGAGGTCGAGTTTTTATAAAATTCTCACATTGGCCCCAAAATTGTTAAAATTGTCATTTCGGGCCCTAAATTTAAAATAATCGGAACTCACAAACCGGAATGGCTTCTAATGTGGTTCCATTTGGAAAATGTCACTAAGGTTAGTGGGATATTGGGACAAAAGCAGTTTTAAAACGTCATAAGTATAGGTCCCTTAACTTTTGAAAATCTCATTTTTGTCCCATTTTGAAATAATTGCTTTTAAGGCTTTTAGGGGTCCAATTGTTATGAAATTTGAACCTTGGGTCCAAAATATACTTATGTTATAGGTAAATTAGTATTTCCAGGTACATGGGCTGTATAAGTCCTGGAAATTTCATTTGGGTCCTCAAGTTTAATCTTTTACAATTTGGTCCCTCAAATTTCATAAAATTACTTTCCAAGCTCTAAACACTTGGATTTTTGGAATACACTTAAAATATGTTATTTCCAGTCCCTTAAGATTTAAAATTTCAAATTTTAAAATTTGGTCTGGTACAGTTTCGAAATTTGCAAAATAGCCCTTAAACTTCTCAAATTTTGCAATCTAGTCCTTGGGCTTTTAAAGGTTGATTTTAATTATCTAAAAACTCTTAAAACTTTATTAAAATGTCAAAACATCATTTTTGAACCTGAGTACAGTCCCAAAAATCGAAAATTACAGAGAGGTCCCTTAAGTTTTATTTTCTTGCAATTAAGTCCACCAACTTTCTATTTTTGCATTTTAAGTCCAAAAATCGAAATTTAATCAATTATGCTCGACTTTTCCAGGTTATAGGTCATTCAAAACATAGATTTCAAGAGTCATAAACATACATATCCATCTCATACAAGAATTTATCAAATATGACAATAAAGTGTACATGTATGTCCTAATTTTCGGTAAATCGCATTTTGAGCAACACTTGAGAAATTTTTCAACTTGATACAAGAAAATAGCATGCAATACATAATATATATCTCAAATGCTCAATAACAAAATACTACATGCATTTTTATGAATTAAAACACCTAGAAGTTGAAAGGATTTTTCCACCCACCTTAAAGTGCGGTTTGTTGGGAAAAATGAAATAAATCTCTCTCGATGAAGGAGTGACTTAGGTCAGCCCCTAAGTCAAGGAATATCAAAAAAATATAGGAGTTAGAAGAATGTGGTTAAAATTTAAGGGGGAGAGGAAGATAGTGAGAAAATTGGAATTACTACACTTACCTTGTGTAGTGAATAAAGTGTGACTAGTAATGACTTCCAAGTGCAAGATTTTGGTCACCCTTAATGTTAACCTCCAAAGTCAGCCCCTAAAACTCCAAAAATGAAAATGGAGTGTCAAAGTTTGGAAAATAAAAAGAGAAGAAGAAAAGGTACCAAAAATTCCATTTCTTACCTTATAGTCCAACTTCTTCACAATTTTCTTCAAGATGACAAGTCTCTTAATAACTTCAAAGGTCTTCTAGGTATACCTCAAAATCAAAAATCAAACTTAAATTAGAAGGTGAAAGAGATGAGTTAGGTGATATCAAAAATGGATTGAAAAAGACATTTTCCTTACCTTAGTAGTGATGGTTGAATTATGATTTGAGTAGAAAGAATGTTTGTTTTTGTTTAGTTGTTTGAAGAAAGAAGAAGTGTTTGATGATATGAAGAAGATGTTCTTGAAGTTGTGAAGGATGTTTGAAGATGTGAAGGAATTGTGTTTGAAGATTTGAAGATATGAAGATATGTTGTTTGAAGGTTTGAAGATGTGAAGGAATGGTGTTTGAAGATTTGAAGATATAGTGTTTGAAGATTTGAAGATGTGAAGGGATGGTGTTTGAAGATTTGAAGATATGGTGTTTGAAGATTTGAAGATAGGAAGATATGTTGTTTGAAGGTTTGAAGATTTGAAGGAATGGTGTTTGAAGATTTGAAGATGTGAAGGAATGGTGTTTGAAGATTTGAAGATATGGTGTTTGAAGATTTGAAGATGTGAAGGAATGGTGTTTGAAGATTTGAAGATATGAAGAAGTGTTCTTGAAGATATGAAGGAGTGGATGAAGATATACTTAGAGAGATGTTGGAGATTTTAGAGAGATGTTGGAGATTTTAGAGAGAAGTTGGAGAAAATGCTTGAATTATGAATGTGTTGGATGAAAATGATATTTTGATCAAATGTTTTTGATCCTCAAGGTGTTATGGATGAAAATTGAGGTGGAGAGGGGGATGAGACAAATTTTTTGGTCAAATTCTATGGCTTCCAACTTGTCTCTAGCATGGGGACAAAGGCATTGGTCAAAGTGTGGTCTTGCATGGGAGGATGAAATTGAAGGGATTGAGGAGGATGTTAGCATGGAATGTTGAGAAGCCTCCAACATGTTGGGTAAGTTTATAATAAAGAATTGGTGTATAAGATATTGTGTATAAGATTTGAATTAATGGTGTAAAAATACACAAGATGAATACACAAGGTGTACATGTACAAGAGTTGGGAGATATATCTACACCAAATATACATCATGACCGTCCACCTAAGGGTATTTGTGGTATTTCCATATATTTTCTTTTTGTCCCAAATTGGTGATAAAAGATGAATAATATCAATCTTCAAATAATTAGTGATCTCCTTGATCACTTATAAGTCTCATGATCATTTAATCTAAATCGAATTCTTAATTCTATAAGGTATAAATCTCTAAAATAAATAGTCTCCAAAAATTCTAAGGTGACTAATGAGTACACAAATATTAATAATGATGATCGATCGAGTGATCATAATTGTGAAATAAAATTAATAAATGATTATGATCACAAGAAATAAATAAGGGAAATTAAAGACGAAATATATTTATCATTAATATTTACCCGTCAAAGCGACGCAGTAGAATTGTCAAATAGTACAAAGACGATACGTGATAAGTACATGTTCGAATAAAAATCGAGGGCTTCACATTCTCCCCTCCTTAAAAGAATTTGGTCCCCAAATTCTCTTCAGAATAGTTCTGGATATTGATTCCTCATGTCTTCTTCCATCTCCCATGTTGCGTCTTCGTCTCGTTTGTGGTTCCGCCATACAACTTTAACCATTGGAATCTCTCTGTTACGCAACTGACGTATCTGTTGGTCAATGATTACGATTGGTTCCGGTGTAAGATAAATTCTCCATTAGAGGAGGAGCATCACGAGTGATGATATGCTCGGGATCTGGTTGATACTTTTTCAATCTCGACACATGGAATACATCGTGCATTCCCGCATACTGTGCCGGTAACTCAAGTCTATAGGCCAACTTTCCGATCCTCTGCAAAATTTTGTAAGGTCCAATATATCTCGGACTCAATTTGCCTCCTTTCCTTGGATTGATCAATCCTTTTCGTGGCAAGAGTCTGAGAAATACTTCATCTCCCGCTTCAAATTCCAAGTCTTTTCTCCTCTTATCCGCGTAACTCTTTTGGCGGCTCGAGCGACGGATCCGTTCCTTGATCAACTTGACCTTCTCCATGGCCTCCGAACTAAGTCGACCTTTGGAATCGAGGTGACTTCCATTTCTCCTTCGGAGTCCATTGGTCATCAATCTCCCAGTGTAGAGGGATCTACACTTTCTTCCATACAAGGCTTCGTAGGGTGCCATCCCAATCGTGGCCTACGATAATCGTTATTATAGTTTAACTCGGCCAATGGTAAGTGCGAATCCCAACTTCCTTGGAAATCCAATGTGCGGGCTCGCAACATATCTTCCAGGGTTTGAATTGTTCGCCGTGACCGCCATCGGTTTGCGGATGTGTTGTTGTCTTTGAAACTTAGTGAGGTTCCCAATTCCTCATGTAAGCGTTTCCGAATCCGGAGACAAATCTCGGGTCTCTGTCGACACTATGTCGATGGCACTCCATGCGGTCGAATGATCTCTGACATAAATCTGCGCAAGTTTCGCAAGTCGCCGTTTTCTTCATAGGTAAGAAGTATGCAGATTTCGTGAGTCGGTCTACGACTACTCATATAGCATCATCGCCTTGTCTGGTCCTTGGTAGATCCGTCACGAAGTCCATCGTTATGTGTTCCCATTTCCACTCGGGAATTCTCAACGGTTTTAATAAACCAGATGGTCGTTGGTGTTCAGCTTTTACTCGTTGACAAGTCAAACATCTCACAATGAACTTTGCTACCTGGTTCTTCATGTTTACCCACCAGTAATGTCGTTTCAAGTCCTTATACATCTTGTTTCCTCCAGGATGTATGGTGTATTACGAACGGTGTGCTTCTGAGAGGATTCTGCTCCTAATCTGCTCGTCATTCGGTACACAAATTCTACTCCGAAATCTGATGATTCCATCTTCATGTACCGAGAATTCTGATCTTTCTCTTTTAAGTATCTTCTCTTTCAGTCTTTGAAGTTGCACATCTGTCTCTTGTGCTGCTTTGATCTCGTTCAGTAGGTCGGGTTTAACCGAAATATTAGCACACAAAATTTGAGTATTGGTTCTTGTCGGATTCCAAGTGCTCAACTCTTCTAATGATTTCCCCTCTCGAATCATTAGTCTAGCTAAACTCGCTTTCCTCGCTCAAGGCGTACTACTACTTAGCTTTCTGGGATGGTATTGAATATCAAAGTGATAGTCCTCTATTAGCTCCATCCATCTCCGTTGCCTCAAATTGAGATCCTTTTGAGAGAATAGATACTTTAGGCTCTTATGATCCAGGCAAACCGTGAATGTTGCTACGTAGAGATAGTGCCTCCATTTCTTTAACGCCAACACTATTGCTGCCAATTCCAAGTCATGCGTTGGGTAATTGGCTTCATACGGCTTGAGTTTCCGTGATGCATAAGCAATGACCTTTCCTTCCTGCATGAGCACTGCTCCTAGTCCTTCCTTTGATGCATCAATGTAGATGACAAAGTTTTATGTTCCCTTTGGAAGGGCTAAGAATGGAGCTGTAGTAAGTCGTTTCTTTAGTTCTTGGAAACTAGTCTCACACTTGTCTTTCCACTCAAACTTGACTTGCTTCTGGGTTAGCCGAGTGAGTGGTCCGACTATCTCGGAGAAATCCTGGACAAATCTTCGATAATATCCAGCTAGTCCTAAGAAACTTCTGATCTCCGTTACGGACTCGGGTTGTTTCTATTCAACCACTGTCTGTACTTTCGAAGGATCTACGGCGATCCCGGTGTCGGATACTATGTGTCCCAAGAATGCGACTTCACTAAGCCAAAATTCGCACTTGCTGAATTTGGCATATAGCTTGTGCTCTCGTAGTGTCTCTAAAACAATTTTCAGATGACGCTCATGCTCCTCTTTAGACGTAGAGTATACGAGTATGTCATCAATGAATATCACTACGAATTGATCCAAATAAGGTTGAAAGACTCGATGCATTAGATCCATAAACGATGTTGGTGCGTTTGTCAGACCGAAAGGCATCACTACAAACTCGTAGTGTCCATATCTGGTCTGAAATGCTGTTTTGGAAACGTCTTCTTCACGGATCTTCAGTTGATAATATCCTTGTTGCAAATCAAAATTCGAGTACACTGTCGCTCCTTGAAGTTGATCAAACAATTCGTCTATCCTCGGGAGGGGATATTTAGTGGTAACATCTAGTCGAGATCATATAATAGTCACATCCTTAATGTATCTTATCCGTGATACCTAAACCACAAGTCAAATTCCCTTACTTAAGCTTGTGCAGGTACTTGAGAATGAATAACACAAGGGTATTATCATTGATCAATATACCTAGTGATTCCCCTACTATCATTTTCCCAAAGTAATATCATTAGGTGTCTAGATCCCATAATATATCACATCCAAATCATATACTTCTCAAGAGATATCCTCATTTTCTTCGAGTCTCACCATATTAGGCATTATAATCTCTAAATCACAAATTTTTTAAATCACCTAACGTCCAAATAGAGGAATATCCGGATATCTTAACACTATAACAGCCCAAAAGAGTTCAAATATTCATCCAAGATTCAACTTAGGTCACCTAGTAGTGGTACCCAATCCAAGGCAGAGGAACCTATCCTGGTCAAACAAAACTAAGGCGGATTAGACGAATGTAAGGAAAAGATAAGGAAGAACAAGAAAAGAATGACTAAGGAAAGTTAGTCAAGAGTCAACTAAGTCAAATCAAGTACGACTATGGTTCTCCAAGTATAAATTCTGACTTAACATAAACATCAGTAATACGGTTCTATGCCATTATTGAAATCGATTTCACACTTAATTAGTCAAGTCGCGGTACTACCCAACATAATCCGAGGGTCCTATCCTGGGTCAGCTCGGTGTAAGTTTCCATCTTACAAGCCGAGCTCTGATACCATAACTCATCACGCCCAAACGTGACGCGACAACGATCAATCACTTAAACAGTAAATAAATCATGATCTAAACCAAAGATACCAAACTCCAAGTGAAATAGAGTCTAATGCAAATGGAATTAAAATAATCACGAGTACAAATTACAATCTTAAAGTCCTCAAGGCGGTATCCGAATACAACCCAAAAGATTATCCGAATTAACTTACGGTCCAAACGAAAATAAAATGAAGGAGTCCAACAACGAATAAAAGTAAAAGGAAATGTCGCTCCACATCATGGATAGGGATTCAATCTGCGGTAGTTCGATGTCTCAAACGAACTCTTCATCTAAAGGTTAGAAAACGAGGAGGGAATGAGACAGATATCTCAAAGTGGATGGGGTGATCGTGTGCAAGTGTGGCGATATAAATAGTTAATGCGAGAAATTTAGTGTATGAAAACACGTGAGAGATGATGCATGATTTCACACCACATCCACAAGTTGTCGTGATAAATATATTAAGTAACATACTTATATAGTTTAAGAAAATAGTTCGTGGTCACGCAGCACTATGGTTCAAGCAGACGGGAGGATTGCGACGGATTTGTAACGCCAATCCTATGCAAGACAAGTAGCGGTTGCGCACGGATTTGTAGCGCCAACCTATGCAATACAAGTAGCGGTTGCGTCACGGATTTGTAGCGCCAACCAAACGGGTCCGATTAACTCCGGAATCGTGTGGATCGACAGCGATTCCTTCGTTCTTCCTTGTAACTCCCGAGCAAGATGGTCCAAGACACTGTCACCTTATCGCTCCGTAGGCAAAGACAAAATCCACGGTGGAGCTAGCAAGGCTCGGATTTGTCATAATCATGATTATACCTCAAGTACTACGACCCGCTTCCCTTGGACAAACTCCGTCCCTCGATTTGCGGGATTAGGGACGATGGGGGGAAGAGTGGAATAGCAGCCGAGCTGCCGGTTCCATCCCCGACGTATCCATTCCGACGTGAGCTCGACACACCAAGTTGACTCAGCAGAAAGTAAACACAAGTTCATGTAGTCAACCAGGCAGTCGAGTATTATTGATTCGGGAAGCAGTTCATGAAAAGTTCTCAAAAATTTGCACAAGATAGTTATGGCGTTGGTGGAGTTATCGGGATAAAGATAATTATCGGGAGGATAATTAGTCTTCAATATCTTAAGTATTAGGAGGAACATAAGTCCCGTTATAGATTCGAAATCACGAGACGAGGGGGTCGCCCCGCGATCAGGTATTAATCGGTCAAGACGATCCGATAAGTCAAGGGATTTTTAAGAAAATAAAATATTTTAATTAAATATTAAAGTAAGAGAGTCCAGGGCTGTTTCTTTAAAAGAAAATGATTTGAGTTAGGTCCTTATAAAAATAAAAATTACAATTAGCCCCGCTTTGTAAAAACTAATACTTTTGGGGTTAAAAGTTAAATAAATAGATGTCCCGACCTTGAAAAATTATGAGGTCAGTTCCTAAATTCTCTAAATTGTTCAGAGATTCAGGTTTTTAAAGTTTTGAGGTCGAGTTTTTTAAAATTCTCACATTGGCCCCAAAATTGTTAAAATTGTCATTTCGGGCCCTAAATTTAAAATAATCGGAACTCACAAACCGGAAGGGCTTCTAATGTGGTTCCAGTTGGAAAATGTCACTAAGGTTAGTGGGATATTGGGACAAAAGCAGTTTTAAAACGTCATAAGTATAGGTCCCTTAACTTTTGAAAATCTCATTTTTGTCCCATTTTGAAATAATTGCTTTTAAGGCTTTTAGGGTCCAATTGTTATGAAATTTGAACCTTGGGTCCAAAATATACTTATGTTATAGGTAAATTAGTATTTCCAGGTACATGGGCTGTATAAGTCCTGGAAATTTCATTTGGGTCCTCAAGTTTAATCTTTTACAATTTGATCCCTCAAATTTCATAAAATTACTTTCCAAGCTCTAAACACTTGGATTTTTGGAATACACTTAAAATATGTTATTTCCAGTCCCTTAAGAGTTAAAATTTCAAATTTTAAAATTTGGGTCTGGTACAGTTTCGAAATTTGCAAAATAGCCCTTAAACTTCTCAAATTTTGCAATCTAGTCCTTGGGCTTTTAAAGGTTGATTTTAATTATCTAAAAACTCTTAAAACTTTATTAAAATGTCAAAACATCATTTTTGAACCTGAGTACAGTCCCAAAATCGAAAATTACAGAGAGGTCCCATAAGTTTTATTTTCTTGCAATTAAGTCCACCAACTTTCTATTTTTGCATTTTAAGTCCAAAAATCGAAATTTAATCAATTATGCTCGACTTTTCCAGGTTATAGGTCATTCAAAACATAGATTTCAAGAGTCATAAACATACATATCCATCTCATACAAGAATTTATCAAATATGACAATAAAGTGTACATGTATGTCCTAATTTTCGGTAAATCGCATTTTGAGCAACACTTGAGAAATTTTTCAACTTGATACAAGAAAATAGCATGCAATACATAATATATATCTCAAATGCTCAATAACAAAATACTACATGCATTTTTATGAATTAAAACACCTAGAAGTTGAAAGGATTTTTCCACCCACCTTAAAGTGCGGTTTGTTGGGAAAAATGAAATAAATCTCTCGATGAAGGAGTGACTTAGGTCAGCCCCTAAGTCAAGGAATATCAAAAAAAATATAGGAGTTAGAAGAATGTGGTTAAAATTTAAGGGGGAGAGGAAGATAGTGAGAAAATTGGAATTACTACACTTACCTTGTGTAGTGAATAAAGTGTGACTAGTAATGACTTCCAAGTGCAAGATTTTGGTCACCCTTAATGTTAACCTCCAAAGTCAGCCCCTAAAACTCCAAAAATGAAAATGGAGTGTCAAAGTTTGGAAAATAAAAAGAGAAGAAGAAAAGGTACCAAAAATTCCATTTCTTACCTTATAGTCCAACTTCTTCACAATTTTCTTCAAGATGACAAGTCTCTTAATAACTTCAAAGGTCTTCTAGGTATACCTCAAAATCAAAAATCAAACTTAAATTAGAAGGTGAAAGAGATGAGTTCGGTGATATCAAAAATGGATTGAAAAAGACATTTTCCTTACCTTGGTAGTGATGGTTCGAATTATGATTTGAGTAGAAAGAATGTTTGTTTTTGTTTAGTTGTTTGAAGAAAGAAGAAGTGTTTGATGATATGAAGAAGATGTTCTTGAAGTTGTGAAGGATGTTTGAAGATGTGAAGGAATTGTGTTTGAAGATTTGAAGATATGAAGATATGTTGTTTGAAGGTTTGAAGATGTGAAGGAATGGTGTTTGAAGATTTGAAGATATAGTGTTTGAAGATTTGAAGATGTGAAGGGATGGTGTTTGAAGATTTGAAGATAGGAAGATATGTTGTTTGAAGGTTTGAAGATTTGAAGGAATGGTGTTTGAAGATTTGAAGATGTGAAGGAATGGTGTTTGAAGATTTGAAGATATGGTGTTTGAAGATTTGAAGATGTGAAGGAATGGTGTTTGAAGATTTGAAGATATGAAGAAGTGTTCTTGAAGATATGAAGGAGTGGATGAAGATATACTTAGAGAGATGTTGGAGATTTTAGAGAGAAGTTGGAGAAAATGCTTGAATTATGAATGTGTTGGATGAAAATGATATTTTGATCAAATGTTTTTGATCCTCAAGGTGTTATGGATGAAAATTGAGGTGGAGAGGGGAGGAGACAAATTTTTGGTCAAATTCTATGTCTTCCAACTTGTCTCTAGCATGGGGACAAAGGCATTGGTCAAAGTGTGGTCTTGCATGGGAGGATGAAATTGAAGGGATTGAGGAGGATGTTAGCATGGAATGTTGGGAAGCCTCCAACATGTTGGGTAAGTTTATAATAAAGAATTGGTGTATAAGATATTGTGTATAAGATTTGAATTAATGGTGTAAAAATACACAAGATGAATACACAAGGTGTACATGTACAAGAGTTGGGAGATATATCTACACCAAATATACATCATGACCGTCCACCTAAGGGTATTTGTGGTATTTCCATATATTTTCTTTTTGTCCCAAATTGGTGATAAAAGATGAATAATATCAATCTTCAAATAATTAGTGATCTCCTTGATCACTTATAAGTCTCATGATCATTTAATCTAAATCGAATTCTTAATTCTATAAGGTATAAATCTCTAAAATAAATAGTCTCCAAAAATTCTAAGGTGACTAATGAGTACACAAATATTAATAATGATGATCGATCGAGTGATCATAATTGTGAAATAAAATTAATAAATGATTATGATCACAAGAAATAAATAAGGGAAATTAAAGACGAAATATATTTATCATTAATATTTACCCGTCAAAGCGACGCGGTAGAATTGTCAAATAGTACAAAGACGATACGTGATAAGTACATGTTCGAATAAAAATCGAGGGCTTCACATTCTCCCCTCCTTAAAAGAATTTGGTCCCCAAATTCTCTTCAGAATAGTTCTGGATATTGATTCATCATGTCTTCTTCCATCTCCCATGTTGCGTCTTCGTCTCGTTTGTGGTTCCGCCATACAACTTTAACCATTGGAATCTCTCTGTTACGCAACTGATGTATCTGTTGGTCAATGATTCTGATTGGTTCCTCGGTGTAAGATAAATTCTCCATTAGAGGAGGAGCATCACGAGTGATGATATGCTCGGGATCTGGTTGATACTTTTTCAATCTCAACACATGGAATACATCGTGCATTCCCGCATACTGTGCCGGTAACTCAAGTCTATAGGCCAACTTTCCGATCCTCTGCAAAATTTTGTAAGGTCCAATATATCTCGGACTCAATTTGCCTCCTTTCCTTGGATTGATCAATCCTTTTCGTGGCAAGAGTCTGAGAAATACTTCATCTCCGGCTTCAAATTCCAAGTCATTTCTCCTCTTATCCGCGTAACTCTTTTGGCGGCTCTGAGCTGTACGGATCCGTTCCTTGATCAACTTGACCTTCTCCATGGCCTCCTGAACTAAGTCGACCTTTGGAATCGAGGGTGACTTCCGTTTCTCCTTTGGAGTCCATTGGTCATCAATCTCCCAGTGTAGAGGGGATCTACACTTTCTTCCATACAAGGCTTCGTAGGGTGCCATCCCAATCGTGGCCTGATAACTATTATTATAGGCGAACTCGGCCAATGGTAAGTGCGAATCCCAACTTCCTTGGAAATCCAATGTGCAGGCTCGCAACATATCTTCCAGGGTTTGAATTGTTCGCTCAGACTGGCCATCAGTTTGCGGATGTGTTGTTGTGCTGAAACATAGTGAGGTTCCCAATTCCTCGTGTAAGCGTTTCCAGAATCTGGAGACAAATCTCGGGTCTCTATCTGACACTATGTCGACTGGCACTCCATGCAGTCGAATGATCTCTTGGACATAAATCTGCGCAAGTTTCTGCAAGCTGTCAGTTTTCTTCATAGGTAAGAAGTATGCAGATTTCGTGAGTCGGTCTACGACTACTCATATAGCATCATCGCCTCGTCTGGTCCTTGGTAGATCCGTCACGAAGTCCATCGTTATGTGTTCCCATTTCCACTCGGGAATTCTCAACGGTTTTAATAAACCAGATGGTCGTTGGTGTTCAGCTTTTACTCGTTGACAAGTCAAACATCTCACAATGAACTTTGCTACCTGGTTCTTCATGTTTACCCACCAGTAATGTCGTTTCAAGTCCTTATACATCTTGTTTCCTCCAGGATGTATGGTGTATTTCGAACGGTGTGCTTCTGAGAGGATTCTGCTCCTAATCTGCTCGTCATTCGGTACACAAATTCTACTCAAATCGATGATTCCATCTTCATGTACCGAGAATTCGATCTTTCTCTTTTAAGTATCTTCTCTTTAGTCTTTGAAGTTGCACATCCTGTCTCTTGTCTTTGCTTTGATCTCGTTGAGAGGGTCGGGTTTAACCGAAATATTAGCACACAAAATTTGAGTATTGGTTCTTGTCGGATTCCAAGTGCTCAACTCTTCTAATGATTCCCTCTCGAATCATTAGTCTAGCTAAACTCGCTTTCTGCTCAAGGCGTCGGCCTACTACTTAGCTTTCCCGGGATGGTATTGAATATCAAAGTGATAGTCCTCTATTAGCTCCATCCATCTCCGTTGCCTCAAATTGAGATCCTTTTGAGAGAATAGATACTTTAGGCTCTTATGATCAGGCAAACCGTGAATGTTGCTACGTAGAGATAGTGCCTCCATTTCTTTAACGCCAACACTATTCCGCCAATTCCAAGTCATGCGTTGGGTAATTGGCTTCATACACGGCTTGAGTTTCCGTGATGCATAAGCAATGACCTTTCCTTCCTGCGCATGAGCACGCTTTGCTCCTAGTCCTTCCTTTGATGCATCATTGTAGATGACAAAGTTTTATGTTCCCTTTGGAAGGGCTAAGAATGGAGTCAGTAGTAAGTTT
Source organism: Rehmannia glutinosa (assembly GCA_016081115.2). Classification (NCBI taxonomy): domain Eukaryota; kingdom Viridiplantae; phylum Streptophyta; class Magnoliopsida; order Lamiales; family Orobanchaceae; genus Rehmannia; species Rehmannia glutinosa. The sequence continues at coordinate 16,261,876 of CM071925.1, forward strand.
CTTTAGTTCTTGGAAACTAGTCTCACACTTGTCTTTCCACTCAAACTTGACTTGCTTCCAGGTTAGCCGAGTGAGTGGTCCGACTATCTTGGAGAAATCCTGGACAAATCTTCGATAATATCCGGCTAGTCCTAAGAAACTCCTCGATCTCCGATTACGGACTCGGGTTGTTTCTATTCAACCACTATCTGCACTTTCGAAGGATCTACGGCGATCCCGGTGTCGGATACTATGTGTCCCAAGAATGCGACTTCACTAAGCCAAAATTCGCACTTTTGAATTTGGCATATAACTTGTGCTCTCGTAGTGTCTCTAAAACAATTTTAGGATGACGCTCATGCTCTTCTTTAGACTTAGAGTATACGAGTATGTCATCAATGAATATCACTACGAATTGATCCAAATAAGGTTGAAAATCGATGCATTAGATCCATAAACGCTGTTGTTGCGTTTCGACCAAAGGCATCACTACAAACTCGTAGTGTCCATATCTTGTTTGAAATGCCTTTGTTTTGGAAACGCGTCTTCTTCACGGATCTTGATTGATAATATCCTTGTTGCAAATCAAAATTGAGTACACCGTCGCTCCTTGAAGTTGATCAAACAATTCGTCTATCCTCGGGAGGGGATATTTAGTGGTAACATCTAGTCGAGATCATATAATAGTCACATCCTTAATGTATCTTATCCGTGATACCTAAACCACAAGTCAAATTCCCTTACTTAAGCTTGTGCATGTACTTGAGAATGAATAACACAAGGGTATTATCATTGATCAATATACTTAGTGATTCCCCTACTATCATTTTCCCAAAGTAATATCATTAGGTGTCTAGATCCCATAATATATCACATCCAAATCATATACTTCTCAAGAGATATCCTCATTTTCTTCGAGTCTCACCATATCAGGCATTATAATCTCTAAATCACAAATTTTTTAAATCACCTAACGTCCAAATAGAGGAATATCCGGATATCTTAACACTATAACAGCCCAAAAGAGTTCAAATATTCATCTAAGATTCAACTTAGGTCACCTAGTAGTGGTACCCAATCCAAGGCAGAGGAACATATCCTGGTCAAACAAAACTAAGGCGGATTAGACGAATGTAAGGAAAAGATAAGGAAGAACAAGAAAAGAATGACTAAGGAAAGTTAGTCAAGAGTCAACTAAGTCAAATCAAGTACGACTATGGTTCTCCAAGTATAAATTCTGACTTAACATAAACATCAGTAATACGGTTCTATGCCATTATTGAAATCAATTTCACACTTAATTAGTCAAGTCGTGGTACTACCCAACATAATCAGGGTCCTATTCTGGGTCGGCTCGGTGTAAGTTTCCATCTTACAAGCCGAGCTCGATACCATAAGCATCACGCCCCAAACGTGACGCGACAACGATCAATCACTTAAATGAGTAAATAAATCAATCCCTAAAACCAAAGATACCAAACTCCAAGTGAAATAGAGTCTAATGCGGCGGAATTAAAATAAACACGAGTACAAATTACAATCTTAAAGTCCAGGCGGTATCCGAATACAACCCAAAAGATTATCGAATTAACTTACAGTCCAAACAAAAATAAAATGAAGGAGTCCAACAACAAAAAAGTAAAAGGAAATGTCGCTCCACATCATGGATAGGGATTCAATCTGCGGTAGTTCGATGTCTTGCCGAACTCTTCATCTAAAGGTTAGAAAACAGGAGGGAATGAGACAGATATCTCGGTGGATGGGGTGATCGTGTGCAAGTGTGGCGATATAAATAGTTAATGCGAGAAATTTAGTGTATATGAAAAACGCGTGAGAGATGATGCATGATTTCACACACGATCCACAAGCGTCGTGATAAATATATTAAGTAACATACTTATATAGTTTAAGAAAATAGTTCGTGGTCACGCAGCACTTATGGTTCAAGCAGAGGCGGGAGGATTGCGTACGGATTTGTAACGCCAATCCTATGCAAGACAAGTAGCGGTTGCAACGGATTTGTAGCGCCAACCTATGCAATACAAGTAAGCGGTTGCGCACGGATTTGTAGCGCCAACCAAGCGGTCCGATTAACTCCGAATCGTGTGGATCGGGACAAACGATTCCTTCGTTCTTCCTTGTAACTCCCCGAGCAAGATGGTCCAAGACTGTCACCTTATCGCTCCGTAGGCAAAGACAAAATCCACAAAGTGGAGCTAGCAAGGCTCGGATTTGTCATAATCATGATTATACCTCAAGTACTACGACCCGCTTCCCCCTTGGACAAACTCCGTCCCTCGATTTGCGGGATTAGGGCGATGGGGTAGGAAGAGTGGAATAGCGGCCGAGCTGCCCGGTTCCATCCCCGACGTATCCATTCGATTTGTGAGCTCGACACACCAAGTTGACTCAGCAGAAAGTAAACACAAGTTCATGTAGTCAACCAGCAAATGAGTATTATTGATTCGGGAAGCGATTCATGAAAAGTTCTCAAAAATTTGCACAAGATAGTTATGGCGTTGGTGGAGTTATCGGGATAAAGATAATTATCGGGAGGATAATTAGTCTTCAATATCTTAAGTATTAGGAGGAACATAAGTCCCGTTATAGATTCAAATCACGAGACGGGGGTCGCCCGCGATCGGGTATTAATCGGTCAAGCGATCCGATAAGTCAAGGATTTTTAAGAAAATAAAATATTTTAATTAAATATTAAAGTAAGAGAGTCCAGGGCTGTTTCTTTAAAAGAAAATGATTTGAGTTAGGTCCTTATAAAAATAAAAATTACAATTAGCCCCGCTTTGTAAAAACTAATACTTTTGGGGTTAAAAGTTAAATAAATAGATGTCCCGACCTTGAAAAATTATGAGGTCAGTTCCTAAATTCTCTAAATTGTTCAGAGATTCAGGTTTTTTAAAGTTTTGAGGTTGAGTTTTTATAAAATTCTCACATTGGCCCCAAAATTGTTAAAATTGTCATTTCGGGCCCTAAATTTAAAATAATCGGAACTCACAAACCGGAAGGGCTTCTAATGTGGTTCCAGTTGGAAAATGTCACTAAGGTTAGTGGGATATTGGGACAAAAGCAGTTTTAAAACGTCATAAGTATAGGTCCCTTAACTTTTGAAAATCTCATTTTTGTCCCATTTTGAAATAATTGCTTTTAAGGCTTTTAGGGGTCCAATTGTTATGAAATTTGAACCTTGGGTCCAAAATATACTTATGTTATAGGTAAATTAGTATTTCCAGGTACATGGGCTGTATAAGTCCTGGAAATTTCATTTGGGTCCTCAAGTTTAATCTTTTACAATTTGATCCCTCAAATTTCATAAAATTACTTTCCAAGCTCTAAACACTTGGATTTTTGGAATACACTTAAAATATGTTATTTCCAGTCCCTTAAGAGTTAAAATTTCAAATTTTAAAATTTGGGTCTGGTACAGTTTCGAAATTTGCAAAATAGCCCTTAAACTTCTCAAATTTTGCAATCTAGTCCTTGGGCTTTTAAAGGTTGATTTTAATTATCTAAAAACTCTTAAAACTTTATTAAAATGTCAAAACATCATTTTTGAACCTGAGTACAGTCCCAAAAATCGAAAATTACAGAGAGGTCCCTTAAGTTTTATTTTCTTGCAATTAAGTCCACCAACTTTCTATTTTTGCATTTTAAGTCAAAAATCGAAATTTAATCAATTATGCTCGACTTTTCCAGGTTATAGGTCATTCAAAACATATATTTCAAGAGTCATAAACATACATATCCATCTCATACAAGAATTTATCAAATATGACAATAAAGTGTACATGTATGTCCTAATTTTCGGTAAATCGCATTTTGAGCAACACTTGAGAAATTTTTCAACTTGATACAAGAAAATAGCATGCAATACATAATATATATCTCAAATGCTCAATAACAAAATACTACATGCATTTTTATGAATTAAAACACCTAGAAGTTGAAAGGATTTTTCCACCCACCTTAAAGTGCGGTTTGTTGGGAAAAATGAAATAAATCTCTCTCGATGAAGGAGTGACTTAGGTCAGCCCCTAAGTCAAGGAATATCAAAAAATATAGGAGTTAGAAGAATGTGGTTAAAATTTAAGGGGGAGAGGAAGATAGTGAGAAAATTGGAATTACTACACTTACCTTGTGTAGTGAATAAAGTGTGACTAGTAATGACTTCCAAGTGCAAGATTTTGGTCACCCTTAATGTTAACCTCCAAAGTCAGCCCCTAAAACTCCAAAAATGAAAATGGAGTGTCAAAGTTTGGAAAATAAAAAGAGAAGAAGAAAAGGTACCAAAAATTCCATTTCTTACCTTATAGTCCAACTTCTTCACAATTTTCTTCAAGATGACAAGTCTCTTAATAACTTCAAAGGTCTTCTAGGTATACCTCAAAATCAAAAATCAAACTTAAATTAGAAGGTGAAAGAGATGAGTTAGGTGATATCAAAAATGGATTGAAAAAGACATTTTCCTTACCTTAGTAGTGATGGTTGAATTATGATTTGAGTAGAAAGAATGTTTGTTTTTGTTTAGTTGTTTGAAGAAAGAAGAAGTGTTTGATGATATGAAGAAGATGTTCTTGAAGTTGTGAAGGATGTTTGAAGATGTGAAGGAATTGTGTTTGAAGATTTGAAGATATGAAGATATGTTGTTTGAAGGTTTGAAGATGTGAATGAATGGTGTTTGAAGATTTGAAGATATAGTGTTTGAAGATTTGAAGATGTGAAGGGATGGTGTTTGAAGATTTGAAGATATGGTGTTTGAAGATTTGAAGATAGGAAGATATGTTGTTTGAAGGTTTGAAGATTTGAAGGAATGGTGTTTGAAGATTTGAAGATGTGAAGGAATGGTGTTTGAAGATTTGAAGATATGGTGTTTGAAGATTTGAAGATGTGAAGGAATGGTGTTTGAAGATTTGAAGATATGAAGAAGTGTTCTTGAAGATATGAAGGAGTGGATGAAGATATACTTAGAGAGATGTTGGAGATTTTAGAGAGAAGTTGGAGAAAATGCTTGAATTATGAATGTGTTGGATGAAAATGATATTTTGATCAAATGTTTTTGATCCTCAAGGTGTTATAGATGAAAATTGAGGTGGAGAGGGGGAGGAGACAAATTTTTTGGTCAAATTCTATGGCTTCCAACTTGTCTCTAGCATGGGGACAAAGGCATTGGTCAAAGTGTGGTCTTGCATGGGAGGATGAAATTGAAGGGATTGAGGAGGATGTTAGCATGGAATGTTGGGAAGCCTCCAACATGTTGGGTAAGTTTATAATAAAGAATTGGTGTATAAGATATTGTGTATAAGATTTGAATTAATGGTGTAAAAATACACAAGATGAATACACAAGGTGTACATGTACAAGAGTTGGGAGATATATCTACACCAAATATACATCATGACCGTCCACCTAAGGGTATTTGTGGTATTTCCATATATTTTCTTTTTGTCCCAAATTGGTGATAAAAGATGAATAATATCAATCGTCAAATAATTAGTGATCTCCTTGATCACTTATAAGTCTCATGATCATTTAATCTAAATCGAATTCTTAATTCTATAAGGTATAAATCTCTAAAATAAATAGTCTCCAAAAATTCTAAGGTGACTAATGAGTACACAAATATTAATAATGATGATCGATCGAGTGATCATAATTGTGAAATAAAATTAATAAATGATTATGATCACAAGAAATAAATAAGGGAAATTAAAGACGAAATATATTTATCATTAATATTTACCCGTCAAAGCGACGCGGTAGAATTGTCAAATAGTACAAAGACGATACGTGATAAGTACATGTTCGAATAAAAATCGAGGCTTCACATTCTCCCCTCTTAAAAGAATTTGGTCCCCAAATTCTCAAAATAGTTCGGATATTGATTCCTCATGTCTTCTTCCATCTCCCATGTTGCGTCTTCGTCTCGTTTGTGGTTCCGCCATACAACTTTAACCATTGGAATCTCTCATGCACGCAACCGATGTATCCGTTGGTCAATGATTCTGATTGGTTCCGGTGTAAGATAAATTCTCCATTAGAGGAGGAGCATCACGAGTGATGATATGCTCGGGATCCGGTTGATACTTTTTCAATCTCAACACATGGAATACATCGTGCATTCCGCATCTTGTCTGCAGTAACTCAAGTCTATAGGCCAACTTTCCGATCCTCTCGCAAAATTTTGTAAGGTCCAATATATCTCGGACTCAATTTGCCTCCTTTCCTTGGATTGATCAATCCTTTTCGTGGCAAGAGTCCGAGAAATACTTCATCTCGGCTTCAAATTCCAAGTCCTTTCTCCTCTTATCCGCGTAACTCTTTTGGCGGCTCGAGTATACGGATCCGTTCCTTGATCAACTTGACCTTCTCCATAGCCTCTCGAACTAAGTCGACCTTTGGAATCGAGGTGACTTCCATTTTCTCCTTGAGTCCATTGGTCATCAATCTCCCGGTGTAGAGGGGATCTACACTTTCTTCCATACAAGGCTTCGTAGGGTGCCATCCCAATCGTGGCCGATAATCTGTTATTATAGGCGAACTCGGCCAATGGTAAGTGTGAATCCCAACTTTCTTGGAAATCCAATGTGCGGGCTCGCAACATATCTTCCGGGTTTGAATTGTTCGCTCGATCGGCCATCGGTTTTGCGGATGTGTTGTTGTCTTAAAACTTAGTGAGGTTCCCAATTCCTCGTGTAAGCGTTTCGAAACGGAGACAAATCTCGGGTCTCTGTCGACACTATGTCGTGGCACTCCATGCGGTCGAATGATCTCTTGGACATAAATCTGCGCAAGTTTTAATTTGTCGTTTTCTTCATAGGTAAGAAAGTATGCGATTTCGTGAGTCGGTCTACGACTACTCATATAGCATCATCGCCTAAATGCGGTCTTGGTAGATCCATCACAAAGTCCATCGTTATGTGTTCCCATTTCCACTGGGAATTCTCAACGGTTTTAATAAACCGATGGTCGTTGGTGTTCGACTTTTACTCGTTGACAAGTCAAACATCTCACAATGAACTTTGCTACCTGGTTCTTCATGTTTACCCAAGAATGTCGTTTCAAGTCCTTATACATCTTGTTTCCTCCAGGATGTATGGTGTATTTCAACGGTGTGCTTCTCGAGAGGATTCGCTCCTAATTGCTCGTCATTCGGTACACAAATTCTATTCCAAATCGATGATTCCATCTTCATGTACCGAGAACTCGATCTTTCTCTTTTAAGTATCTTCTCTTTCGGTCTTTGAAGTTGCACATCTGTCTCTTGTCTTTGCTTTGATCTCGTTGAAGAGTCGGGTTTAAGCGAAATATTAGCACACAAAATTTGAGTATTGGTTCTTGTCGGATTCCAAGTGCTCAACTCTTCTAATGATTTCCCTCTCGAATCATTAGTCTAGCTAAACTCGCCTTCTGCTTTCAAGGCGTCGCTACTACTTAGCTTTCCGGGATGGTATTGAATATCAAAGTGATAGTCCTCTATTAGCTCCATCCATCTCCGTTGCCTCAAATTGAGATCCTTTTGAGAGAATAGATACTTTGGCTCTTATGATCCGTAAACCGTGAATGTTGCTCGTAGAGATAGTGCCTCCATTTCTTTAATGCCAACACTATTGCGCCAATTCCAAGTCATGCGTTGGGTAATTGGCTTCATCACGGCTTGAGTTTCCGTGATGCATAAGCAATGACCTTTCCTTCTTGCATGAGCACTTTGCTCCTAGTCCTTCCTTTGATGCATCATTTGTAGATGACAAAGTTTTATGTTCCCTTTGGAAGGGCTAAGAATGGGTTTGTAGTAAGTCGTTTCTTTAGTTCTTGGAAACTAGTCTCACACTTGTCTTTCCACTCAAACTTGACTTGCTTTATGCAGGTTAGCCGAGTGAGTGGTCCGGCTATCTTGGAGAAATCCTGGACAAATCTTCGATAATATCCGGCTAGTCCTAAGAAACTTCGATCTCAGATTACGGACTCGGGTTGTTTCTATTCAACCACTATCTGTACTTTCGAAGGATCTACGGCGATCCCGGTGTCGGATACTATGTGTCCCAAGAATGCGACTTCACTAAGACAAAATTCGCACTTCACGAATTTGGCATACAAGCTTGTGCTCTCGTAGTGTCTCTAAAACAATTTTGAGATGACGCTCATGCTCCTCTTTAGACTTAGAGTATACGAGTATGTCATCAATGAATATCACTACGAATTGATCCAAATAAGGTTGAAAACTCGATGCATTAGATCCATAAACGCTGCAAGTGGTGCGTTTGTCGAATCGAAAGGCATCACTACAAACTCGTAGTGTCCATATCTTTGTTTGAAATCTTTGTTTTGGAAACATCTTCTTCACGGATCTTGATTGATAATATCCTTGTTGCAAATCAAACTTCGAGTACACACCGCCGCTCCTTGAAGTTGATCAAACAATTCGTCTATCCTCGGGAGGGGATATTTAGTGGTAACATCTAGTCGAGATCATATAATAGTCACATCTTTAATGTATCTTATCCGTGATACCTAAACCACAAGTCAAATTCCCTTACTTAAGCTTGTGCAGTACTTGAGAATGAATAACACAAGGGTATTATCATTGATCAATATACCTAGTGATTCCCCTACTATCATTTTTCCAAAGTAATATCATTAGGTGTCTAGATCCCATAATATATCACATCCAAATCATATACTTCTCAAGAGATATCCTCATTTTCTTCGAGTCTCACCATATCAGGCATTATAATCTCTAAATCACAAATTTTTTAAATCACCTAACGTCCAAAAGAGGAATATCCGGATATCTTAACACTATATATAACAGAACAAAAGAGTTCAAATATTCATCCAAGATTCAACTTAGGTCACCTAGTAGTGGTACCCAATCCAAGGCAGAGGAACCTATCCTGGTCAAACAAAACTAAGGCGGATTAGACGAATGTAAGGAAAAGATAAGGAAGAACAAGAAAAGAATGACTAAGGAAAGTTAGTCAAGAGTCAACTAAGTCAAATCAAGTGCGACTATGGTTCTCCAAGTATAAATTCTGACTTAACATAAACATCAGTAATACGGTTCTATGCCATTATTGAAATCGATTTCACACTTAATTAGTCAAGTCGCGGTACTACCCAACATAATCCGAGGGTCCTATCCTGGGTCAGCTCGGTGTAAGTTTCCATCTTACAAGCCGAGCTCACGATACCATAACTACAATCACGCCCCAAACGTGACGCGACAACGATCAATCACTTAAAGAAATAAATCAACGATCTAAACCAAAGATACCAAACTCCAAGTGAAATAGAGTCTAATGCAATGGAATTAAAATAATCACGAGTACAAATTACAATCTTAAAGTCCGGCGGTATCCGAATACAACCCAAAAGATTATCTCAATTAACTTACAGTCAAACGAAAATAAAATGAAGGAGTCCAACAACAAATAAAAGTAAAAGGAAATGTCGCTCCACATCATGGATAGGGATTCAATCTGCGGTAGGTTCGATGTCTTACGAACTCTTCATCTAAAGGTTAGAAAACGAGGAGGGAATGAGACGAGTAAATCTCGGTGGATGGGGTGATCGTGTGCAAGTGTGGCGATATAAATAGTTAATGCGAGAAATTTAGTGTATGAAAACGCGTGAGAGATGATGCATGATTTCACACACATCCACAAGCGTCGTGATAAATATATTAAGTAACATACTTATATAGTTTAAGAAAATAGTTCGTGGTCACGCAGCACTATGGTTCAGCAGGCAGGAGGATTGCGTGACGGATTTGTAACGCCAATCCTATGCAAGACAAGTAGCGGTTGCGTCACGGATTTGTAGCGCCAACCTATGCAATGCAATACAAGTAGCGGTTGCGCACGGATTTGTAGCGCCAACCAAACGGGTCCGATTAACTCGAATCGTGTGGATCAAACAGCGATTCCTTCGTTCTTCCTTGTAACTCCCGAGCAAGATGGTCAAGACTGTCACCTTATCGCTCCGTAGCAAAGACAAAATCCACAGTGGAGCTAGCAAGGCCGGATTTGTCATAATCATGATTATACCTCAAGTACTACGACCCGCTTCCCTTGGACAAACTCCGTCCCTCGGTTGCGGGATTAGGACGATGGGGCGGAAGAGTGGAATAGCGGCCGAGCTGCCTGGTTCCATCCCCCGACGTATCCATTCCGATTGTGAGCTCGACACACCAAGTTGACTCAAGCAGAAAGTAAACACAAGTTCATGTAGTCAACCAGGCAATGAGTATTATTGATCGGGAAGCAGTTCATGAAAAGTTCTCAAAAATTTGCACAAGATAGTTATGGCGTTGGTGGAGTTGTCGGGATGAAGATAATTATCGGGAGGATAATTATTCTTCGATATCTTAAGTATTAGGAGGAACATAAGTCCCGTTATAGATTCGAAATCGAGAGGGGGTCGCCCGCGATCGGTATTAATCGGTCAAGCGATCCGATAAGTCAAGGATTTTTAAGAAAATAAAATATGTTAATTAAATATTAAAGTAAGAGAGTCCAGGGCTGTTTCTTTAAAAGAAAATGATTTGAGTTAGGTCCTTATAAAAATAAAAATTACAATTAGCCCCGCTTTGTAAAAACTAATACTTTTGGGGTTAAAAGTTAAATAAATAGATGTCCCGACCTTGAAAAATTATGAGGTCAGTTCCTAAATTCTCTAAATTGTTCATAGATTCAGGTTTTTTAAAGTTTTGAGGTCGAGTTTTTATAAAATTCTCACATTGGCCCCAAAATAGTTAAAATTGTCATTTCGGGCCCTAAATTTAAAATAATCGGAACTCACAAACCGGAAGGGCTTCTAATGTGGTTCCGGTTAGAAAATGTCACTAAGGTTAGTGGGATATTGGGACAAAAGCAGTTTTAAAACGTCATAAGTATAGGTCCCTTAACTTTTGAAAATCTCATTTTTGTCCCATTTTGAAATAATTGCTTTTAAGGCTTTTAGGGGTCCAATTGTTATGAAATTTGAACCTTGGGTCCAAAATATACTTATGTTATAGGTAAATTAGTATTTCCAGGTACATGGGCTGTATAAGTCCTGGAAATTTCATTTGGGTCCTCAAGTTTAATCTTTTACAATTTGGTCCCTCAAATTTCATAAAATTACTTTCCAAGCTCTAAACACTTGGATTTTTGGAATACACTTAAAATATGTTATTTCCAGTCCCTTAAGAGTTAAAATTTCAAATTTTAAAATTTGGGTCTGGTACAGTTTCGAAATTTGCAAAATAGCCCTTAAACTTCTCAAATTTTGCAATCTAGTCCTTGGGCTTTTAAAGGTTGATTTTAATTATCTAAAAACTCTTAAAACTTTATTAAAATGTCAAAACATCATTTTTGAACCTGAGTACAGTCCCAAAAATCGAAAATTACAGAGAGGTCCCTTAAGTTTTATTTTCTTGCAATTAAGTCCACCAACTTTCTATTTTTGCATTTTAAGTCCAAAAATCGAAATTTAATCAATTATGCTCGACTTTTCCAGGTTATAGGTCATTCAAAACATAGATTTCAAGAGTCATAAACATACATATCCATCTCATACAAGAATTTATCCAATATGACAATAAAGTGTACATGTATGTCCTAATTTTCGGTAAATCGCATTTTGAGCAACACTTGAGAAATTTTTCAACTTGATACAAGAAAATAGCATGCAATACATAATATATATCTCAAATGCTCAATAACAAAATACTACATGCATTTTTATGAATTAAAACACCTAGAAGTTGAAAGGATTTTTCCACCCACCTTAAAGTGCGGTTTGTTGGGAAAAATGAAATAAATCTCTCTCGATGAAGGAGTGACTTAGGTCAGCCCCTAAGTCAAGGAATATCAAAAAAATATAGGAGTTAGAAGAATGTGGTTAAAATTTAAGGGGGAGAGGAAGATAGTGAGAAAATTGGAATTACTACACTTACCTTGTGTAGTGAATAAAGTGTGACTAGTAATGACTTCCAAGTGCAAGATTTTGGTCACCCTTAATGTTAACCTCCAAAGTCAGCCCCTAAAACTCCAAAAATGAAAATGGAGTGTCAAAGTTTGGAAAATAAAAAGAGAAGAAGAAAAGGTACCAAAAATTCCATTTCTTACCTTATAGTCCAACTTCTTCACAATTTTCTTCAAGATGACAAGTCTCTTAATAACTTCAAAGGTCTTCTAGGTATACCTCAAAATCAAAAATCAAACTTAAATTAGAAGGTGAAAGAGATGAGTTAGGTGATATCAAAAATGGATTGAAAAAGACATTTTCCTTACCTTAGTAGTGATGGTTGAATTATGATTTGAGTAGAAAGAATGTTTGTTTTTGTTTAGTTGTTTGAAGAAAGAAGAAGTGTTTGATGATATGAAGAAGATGTTCTTGAAGTTGTGAAGGATGTTTGAAGATGTGAAGGAATTGTGTTTGAAGATTTGAAGATATGAAGATATGTTGTTTGAAGGTTTGAAGATGTGAAGGAATGGTGTTTGAAGATTTGAAGATATAGTGTTTGAAGATTTGAAGATGTGAAGGGATGGTGTTTGAAGATTTGAAGATATGGTGTTTGAAGATTTGAAGATAGGAAGATATGTTGTTTGAAGGTTTGAAGATTTGAAGGAATGGTGGTTGAAGATTTAAAGATGTGAAGGAATGGTGTTTGAAGATTTGAAGATATGGTGTTTGAAGATTTGAAGATGTGAAGGAATGGTGTTTGAAGATTTGAAGATATGAAGAAGTGTTCTTGAAGATATGAAGGAGTGGATGAAGATATACTTAGAGAGATGTTGGAGATTTTAGAGAGAAGTTGGAGAAAATGCTTGAATTATGAATGTGTTGGATGAAAATGATATTTTGATCAAATGTTTTGATCCTCAAGGTGTTATGGATGAAAATTGAGGTGGAGAGGGGAGGAGACAAATTTTTGGTCAAATTCTATGGCTTCCAAACTTGTCTCTAGCATGGGGACAAAGGCATTGGTCAAAGTGTGGTCTTGCATGGGAGGATGAAATTGAAGGGATTGAGGAGGATGTTAGCATGGAATGTTGGGAAGCCTCCAACATGTTGGGTAAGTTTATAATAAAGAATTGGTGTATAAGATATTGTGTATAAGATTTGAATTAATGGTGTAAAAATACACAAGATGAATACACAAGGTGTACATGTACAAGAGTTGGGAGATATATCTACACCAAATATACATCATGACCGTCCACCAAGGGTATTTGTGGTATTTCCATATATTTTCTTTTTGTCCCAAATTGGTGATAAAAGATGAATAATATCAATCTTCAAATAATTAGTGATCTCCTTGATCACTTATAAGTCTCATGATCATTTAATCTAAATCGAATTCTTAATTCTATAAGGTATAAATCTCTAAAATAAATAGTCTCCAAAAATTCTAAGGTGACTAATGAGTACACAAATATTAATAATGATGATCGATCGAGTGATCATAATTGTGAAATAAAATTAATAAATGATTATGATCACAAGAAATAAATAAGGGAAATTAAAGACGAAATATATTTATCATTAATATTTACCCGTCAAAGCGACGCGGTAGAATTGTCAAATAGTACAAAGACGATACGTGATAAGTACATGTTCGAATAAAAATCGAGGGCTTCACAGGAAAACCCTAACATTTTAATGTCGTGTTTTTCTGATTTGTTGTGTTTTGTGTTTTTTTCTTCATCTTTTTCACTATTGGTGGTAATGAAACGTGTCTCAATCTTCAATATGTTGATGGTACATGTGTAAAACAACTTCCTTGAATGAGATATGAACTTTCATTTAATGGGCCTCCTAGGTAACTCGATTGGGCTCCATGAAACGTAATTGAGTGGGCCGATTTTATTTGTTTTTTTATTTAGTCAAAGGGCTTTTCTTTTGTTTTAGATATATAGATATTCAATATGGGATATATTTCCGTTTAATTTTATTTAATTTAAAAAATAAAAATATATTAAATTATAATTTGCATATTATTCATCTATATTTTGGATTTTGATAAGTTAATGAATATTATTATATTTTGATAATGAATTCATTTAAAATATTAATGTAATTGCAAATAAAATTTTGTTAGACAACAATTTGTGTTTTTTTTTTGAAAATTAGTCTTTAAAGACTATGATATAAAAAAGTTGTGAAGCCCCCGATTTTTATTCGAACATGTACTTATATCACGTATCGTCTTTGTACTATTTGACAATTCTACCGCGTCGCTTTGACGGGTAAATATTAATGATAAATATATTTCGTCTTTAAATTTCCTTATTTACTTCTTGTGATCATAATCATTTATTAATTTTATTTCGCATTTATGATCACTTGATTGATCATCATTAATGTTATTTGCGTATCTCATTAGTCACCTTAGAATTTTTGGAGACTATTTATTTTAGAGATTTATACCTTATAGAATTAAGAATTCGATTTAGATTAAGTGATCATGAGACTTATAAGTGATCAAGGAAATCACTAATTATTTTGGAGATTGATATTATTCACCTATTATCATCAATTTTGGGACATAAAACAAAATATGGCAAATACCACAAATACCCTTAGGTGGACGGTCATGAGGTAAATTTTGGTGTAGAAATATCTCCCAACTCTTGTACATGTACACCTTGTGTATTCATCTTGTGTATTTTTACACCATTAATTCAAATCTTATACACAATATCTTATACACCAATTCTTTATTATTAAATCATCCAACATGTTGGAGGCCTCCCAACACCCCATGCCAACATTCCTCTCTATCCTTGCAATTGCATCCTCCCATGCAAGACCTCATCTTGACCAAGGTCCTTGTCCCTCATGCAAGCTACACCTTTCAAGCCATAGAACAAAACAAAATTTTGTCCCCCTCCCCACCCCATGTGGACGGCCAAGAGGCCTAGTTGGGCAAGAAATTTGTCCAAGTTTCATTCATCACTTCATTTCACCAACATTCATCTCTTCAAGCCTTGAATCTTCTTACCTCTCTCTAAAAATCCTCCTACCTCTCTCTACAATTTTCTTCTCTTCTCTTAAACACTTAGTAAAAATACAAGAACTCTTCCTTCCATTTCCTACAAAAATTCGAACATCCCCCCTTCAACAAGGTAAGAATGTTGTTCATCTTCTTGTCTTGATGTCATCTAGCTATCTCCTCTCACTTATTAATGTAAGTTTGGATTTTTATTTTTGAGGTTTGCATAGAAGACTTGGAAGATACTAAGAGCCTTACCATCACCTTGAAGGAGACTTCTAGACTTGAAGAAATTTGAAGGATTTTGGACTATAAGGTAAGAAATGGGATTTTGGTACCTTCTTCTTCTCCTCCCCTATTAATTTCGAATTTTAACACCAAAATTATCATTTTGAGGTGATTAGGGGCTGACCTTGGAGCTTTGTTTAAGTGGTGATCAAGTTCTTAAGAGACCATCAATTTTTTACTACAACTTTCAACTACACAAGGTAAGTGTGGTACCTTTAGCCTATTCTTTCTCTTTTTCCCTCCTTGGTTCAAATCTTCATTTTTCTAACTCAAAACCCCTTGTATTATTGGACTTAGGGGCTGCCTTAAGTGAGGATTAAAATCCTCAAGGTCTTGTGACACCACTTTACACCAATCAACCGAACAAACAAGGTGGGTGGAAAAATCCTTTCAACTTTTAGGTGTTTTAATTCATAAAAATGCATGTAGTATTTTGTTATTGAGCATTTGAGATATATATTATGTAATGCATGCTATTTTCTTGTATCAAGTTGGAAAAATTTCTCAAGTGTTGCTCAAAATGCGATTTACCGAAAATTAGGACATACATGTACACTTTATTGCCATATTTGATAAATTCTTGTATGAGATGGATATGTATGTTTATGACTCTTTAAATCTATGTTTTGAATGACCTATAACCTGGACAAGTCGAGCATAATTGATTAAATTTCGATTTTTGGACTTAAAATGCAAAAATGGAAAGTTGGTGGACTTAAGTGCAAGAAAATAAAACTTAAGGGACCTCTCTGTAAATTTCGATTTTTGGGACTGTACTCAGGTTCAAAAATGATGTTTTGACATTTTAATAAGGTTTTAAGAGTTTTTAGATAAATAAAATCAACCCTTAAAAGCCCAAGGACTAGATTGTAAAATTTGAGAAGTTTAAGGGCTATTTTGCAAATTTCGAAACTGTACCAGACCCTAAATTTAAAATTTGAAATTTTAACTCTTAAGGGACTGGAAATAACATATTTTAAGTGTATTCCAAAAATCCAAGTGTTTAGAGCTTGAAAAGTAATTTTATAAAACTTGAGGGACCAAATTGTAAAAGATTAAACTTGAGGACCCAAATGAAATTTCCAGGACTTATACAGCCCATGTACCTGGAAATACTAATTTACCTATAACATAATTATATTTTGGACCCAAGGTTCAAATTTCATAACAATTGGACCCCTAAAAGCCTTAAAGGCAATTATTTCAAAATGGGACAAAAATGTGATTTTCAAAAGTTGAGGGACCTATACTTATGACGGTTTAAAACTGCTTTTGTCCCAATATCCCACTAACCTTAGTGACATTTTCCAACTGGAATCACATTAGAAGCCCTTCCGGTTTGTGAGTTCCGATTATTTTAAACTTAGGGCCCGAAATGACAATTTTAACAATTTTGGGGCCAATGTGAGAATTTTATAAAAACTCGACCTCAAAACTTTAAAAACCTGAATCTCTGAACAATTTAGAGAATTTAGGAACTGACCTCATAATTTTCAAGGTCGGAACATTTATTTATTTAACTTTTAACCCCAAAAGTATTGGTTTTGACAAAACGGGGCTAATTGTAAATTTTATTTTTATAAGGACCTAACTCAAATTATTTTTAATTTTTCTAAAACAGCCCTGGACCCTCTGACTTCAATTCTTAAGTAAAATATTTTAATTTCTCAAAAACCCCTTGACTTATCGGACCGCCTTGACCGATTAATACCCGATCGCGGGCGACTTCCTCGTCTTGCGATTTGAATCTATAACGGGACTTATGTTCCACCTAATCGTTCAAGATATCGAAGACCGCTTATCCTCCCGATAATCATCTTCATCCAAATAACTCCACCAACGCCATAATTACCTTACGCAAATTTTTGAAAACTTTTCATGAATCGCTTCCCGAATCAATAATACTCATTCACTGGTTGACTACATGAACTTGTGTTTACTTTCCGCTGAGTCAACTTGGTGTGTCGAGCTCACAATCGGAATGGATACGTGGGGGAACCGGGCAGCTCGGCTGCAATTCCACTCTTTCGGCCCCATCGCCCTAATCCCCAAGGCGAGGGACGGAGTTTGTCCAGGGGAAGCGGGTCGTAGTACTTGAGGTATAATCATGATTATGACAAACCGAGCCTTGCTAGCTCCACTGTGGATTTTGTCTTTGCCACGGAGCGATAAGGTGACAGTCTTGGACCATCTTGCTCGGGAGTTACAAGGAAGAACGAAGGAATCGTCCGATCCACACGATTCGAGTTAATCGGACCCGTTTGGTTGGCGCTTACAAATCCGTGACGCAACCGCTACTTGTATTGCATAGGTTGGCGCTACAAACGCACGCGAACCGCTACTTGCCCGCATTGGATTGGCGTTACAAACCGCACGCAATCCTCCTGTTTGCTTGGACCATAGTGCTGCTTGACCATGAATGTTTTCTTAATCGTATAAGTATATTACTTAAATATATTTATCACGACGCTTGTGGATGTGTGTGAAATCATGCATCATCTCTCACGCGTTTTCATACAACTAAATTTCTCGCATTAACTATTTATATCGCCACACTTACACACGATCACCCCATCCACCGAGATTTTGTCTCATTCCCTCCTGTTTTCTAACCTTTAGATGAAGAGTACGCTCAAGACACCGAACCTCTGATTGAATCTCTATCGGTGATGTGGAGCGACATTTCCTTTTACTTTTATTTGTTGTTGGACTCCTTCATTTTATTTATGTTTGACCGTAAGTTAATTAAGATAATCTTTTGGGTTGTATTCGGATCGCTGCCAGACCTTAAGATGTAATTTGTACTCGTGGTTATTATAATTCCGCTGCATTAGACTCTATTTCACTTGGAGTTTTGTATCTTTGGTTTCGACCGTTGATTTACTTCTGTTTAAGTGATTGATCGTTGTCGCGTCACGTTTGGGCGTGGCGCTTATGGTATCGAGCTCGGCTAGTAAGATGGAAACTTACACCGAGCTAACCAGATAGGACCCTCGGATTGTGTTGGGTAGTACCGTGACTTGACTAATTAAGTGTGATATCGATTTCAAAAATGGCATAGAACCAAATTATTGATGTTTAGGTTAAGCTAAAATTTATACTTGGAGAATCCATAGTCATACTTGATTTGACTTAGTTGACTTTGTGACTTTCCTTAGTCATTCTTTCCTTGTTCTCCTTATCTTTCCTTTGCATCCGTCTAATCCACCTCAGTTTTGTTTGACAGGATGGAGCCAGCACCCCCAACCTGGTGGGATGTAATCGAAGCTCATTTTGAACGGGATCACTATAAGGCCTTAGAACTTCATTGGCGCCAGGCATTCCTGGCCGACTCCGAGCTTATTGGGAACGACAATGCACTCGTGAACTAGGACACCTTCGACAAAGAGTCAAGAGAGAAGAATAACCTTACTCTCCTCGTTAAAGATCGCGAGGACACCATCCACGCCCGCGAGATCAGATTCGATTGATCCAGAACGCCGGATAATACTCGCGAGAAGGTGGAACGTGCGAGGAAGGCCGCACAAAGTGGAGAATGGAGGCGCACATGTCAAGAGACACCATAGACGCCATGAGGAGACCATCAACAAACAAATGCGAGATAATCGAGGAACTCACACATGCCTTAACCCGGCGGGATGCGGCTCGAGGCCGCCTTAGTAGCCAATGCGCCACCATTGCCACCGAGGCGGAATCAATGCTCGACCTTGAGGCCGATAATGAAGAGGATCCCGAGGAGGATCTGAAGAAGACTTCAAGAGGATCCCGATGAGGATCCAATGGAAGATGTAGAGCCCCGGGCGCTTGAAGCCGCCCCACTCGAAGATGCTCGGGACTAGAACAAGTGGCTAGATTTCGCCAATCGGCCTAATGCCGAGGTGCTACCTCACCGATCAAGTTCCGATTCCGACGAGGCCGCTAGTGATGATGACGGCGACCTCACCGAATAGATAGCTTTTGTAATTGATAGTATCGGCGCATATTACCTTTTCGTTGTATTTGCTTTTCGTTGTACCATGATTTCGGATTTACCATTGATTTCAGATTTGTGTTGTATGAACTCATTTGGATGTATTCAAATTTTCACATTAATGGATATATCCTTTTACTTATTCTATGTCTTGTGCACTTGTGTGGATCTCCTTGCGATATAACTTGTTTTACGCGAATATTTATTGGAATCATTCATTTTGTATTGTAGCTAAGCTCCGCATTCATGGCCGGAACCGGGATGCGGGAGACCCCGCCGTATACCCCAAAGGAACGATGATGCGCAAAGGGATCGGGCACCCTCCCGAATTGCCACCACCTCCTCCGCCAATCGCAGGAGATAACCTAATCGCAATAGCCTTGCAAGCAGAGATATTAGTTTTCATGAGGCAACAAGCGGAGCCTCGTCGGCTAACCATGAACCTACTTGAGAGACGAATGACCGCACCTTGGAGCGGTTTTTACGATTCGACCCCGACTTTCTTAGGGAACCGGATATGACGTGAAAGCGAGAAGAATGGATCGGGAAGCGGAGAATATCTTCAATGCCCTCCAATACTCGGGGAACAAAAGGTTACGCTCGCCGTGTTCCGACTAGAATCATTTGCTCGAGATTGGTGGAGAACGATTGAGAGAAAGTGGGAACATGATCAAATAGATAGGACATGGGAAAATTTCTGGTGAATTCAATGAGCAATACATACCCCAAGTCGTGAAGGAGGCACGCCGGGATGAATTCCATAAGTTGAGACAGGGGAACATGTCGTGGCCCAAGATGAGTCCGAATTCCATCGGTTATCCAAATATGCCCAGAACAATCAAGACAGAAGAGGACAAATTGTATAAGTTCACACGGGGATCAAGCCGGAACTCCGTAAATGACTTTTGATCGTTGAAATAACAACATACTCGGCCAAGTGATAAGCGACCCTCCGCATTGAGTCGGGACTTAACCGCATTGGTCGATTCAAATTTGAATAGGCCATCGAACAGATCTCAAAAGGACAAAGAAGTTGGGACAACCATCAAGGCCACTGTTAAAATTGAAGGACCATTGTTAAGACGAGAAAAAGGGAAAGGACCGTCTGGAAAACCGGGCCAAGTATGTACACATTGCCAAAAACCGACATACCGCCAATGATCCTGGCGTAAACATGGAAGGTGTTTACGCTGGGTAGTAATCAACACCACCGGTGAAGGATTGTCCAAATACGAAGACCAGGACCAAACAGTGCAACCACGAAGCGGCTAACGGCCAGGGTAACCGGGCAAGGATGCTTGCTCGAGCATTTGCACTAGGACATAAGGCCGGAGGCAACGGGAGACGTGGTGGAAGGTACGCTTCTTGTATCTAGCCATTACGCTAAAGTACTATTTGACCCTGGATCAACGATTCATTTGTCGCACCACATTTCGTACACAAGTTGCATGCATGCATGGAACATATGCCTATAGGTTTAGAAGTATCCACTCCTATGGGCGCAAGCCGATAATGATATTATCTATAATGCATGGGTTAAAATTGATGAGATAAATTTTCCGATTTGATCTTTTTCGCCTATATCTCTGAATACGACATTATATTGGGAATGAATCGGTTGTCGCACACCATGCACAAATGGACTGCCATCGCAAGTCCATTAAACTATGTGAACCCGATAAGCCGAAGTGGAAATTTTGGAAGAGCACGAGTTAAGATTGCCCCAATCATTTCAAAGAATGAAAGCGAGGAAGGCGATTACTAGAGGGGCACAAGGGTACTTGGCGTTTGTAATTAACAAACCTAAGGTTGAAACACAAATTAATCAAGTACCTATAGTATCGGAATATACGGATGTATTTCCACAAGAACTCACCACTGTCCCTCCGGATAGGAAGTTGAGTTCACCATCGGTATTACCAGGAACCGCCCCAATCACTTAACGCCGTATAGAATGGCTCTGTTGAGTTACAAGAGTTGAAGACACAATTACGAAGCTTATGGATGTAGGATTTATTCGACCAAGACGTCTCCCCAGGGGGCACCCCCAGACTATTTGTCAAAAAGAAAGATGGCACATTAAGATCGTGTATAGACTATCGCGGACTTAACAAAGCATGACCATCAAGAACAAATATCCCCTCCCGAGGATAGACGAATCGTTTGATCAAATTCAAGGAGCGACGGTGTACTCAAGTTTGATTTACAACAAGGATATTATCGATTAAAGATCCGGAAGAGGACGTTTCCAAAACAAAAGCATTTCGGACGGATATGGACACTACGAGTTTGTAGTGATGCATTTCGGTCGACAAACGCACCAGCAGCGTTTATGGATCTAATGCATCGAGTCTTTCAACCTTATTTGGATCAATTCGTAGTGATATTCATTGATGACATACTCGTATACTCTAAGTCTAAAGAGGAGCATGAGCGTCATCTGAAAATTGTTTTAGAGACACTACGAGAACACAAGCTGTATGCCAAATTCAGCAAGTGCGAATTTTGGCTTAGTGAAGTCGCATTCTTGGGACACATAGTATCCGGCACCGGGATCGCCGTAGATCCTTCGAAAGTACAGACAGTGGTTGAATGGAAACAACCCGAGTCCGTAACGGAGATCAGAAGTTTCTTAGGACTAGCTGGATATTATCGAAGATTTATCCAAGATTTCTCCAAGATAGCCGGACCACTCACTCGACTAACCCAGAAACAAGTCAAGTTTGAGTGGAATGACAAGTGTGAGGCTAGTTTCCAAGAGCTAAAGAACGACTTACTGACTCCACTCTTAGCCCTTCCAAAGGAACAAAACTTTGTCGTCAAAGTGACGCATCAAAGGAAGGACTAGGAGCAGTACTCATGCAAGAAGGAAAGGTCATTGCTTACGCATCACGGAAACTCAAGCCGTATGAAGCCAATTACCCAACGCATGACTTGGAATTGGCAGCTATAGTGTTCGCGTTAAAGAAATGGAGGCACTATCTCTACGGAGCAACATTCACGGTTTACACAGATCATAAGAGCCTAAAGTATCTATTCTCTCAGAAGGAACTCAATTTGAGGCAACGGAGATGGATGGAGTTAATAGAAGATTATCACTTTGATATTCAATACCATCCCGGGAAAGCTAACGTAGTAGCGACGCCCGAGCAGGAAGGCGAGTTTAGCTAGACTAATGATTCGAGAGTGGAGATCATTAGAAGAATTGAGCACTTGGAACCGATGAGAACCAGATTCGAATTTCATGTGCTAATATTTGATTAAACCCGATCTATCGAACGAGATCAAAGTAACACAGGGGATTGACGTGCAACTTCAAAAACTAAAAGAGAAGATACTCAAAGGAGAAAGATCGGAATTTCGATACGGGGAAGACGGGATCATCGATTTGGAATAGAATTTGTGTACCGAGTGATGAGCAACTCAGAAACAGAATCCTTTCGAAGCACACCGTTCGAAATACACTATACATCCTGGAGGAAACAAGATGTATAAGGACTTGAAACAAAGACATTCTGGTGGGTAAACATGAAGAACCAGGTAGCGAGTTCGTTGCGAGATGTTTGACTTGTCAACGAGTAAAAGCCGAACACCAACGACCATCCGGTTTATTACAACCGTTGAGAATTCAGTGGAAATGGGAACACATAACGATGGACTTCGTGACGGATCTACCAAGGACCAGGCAGGCGATGATGCTATTTGGGTAGTCGAGACCGACTCACGAAATCGCACATTTCTTACCCATGAAGAAAACCGACAGCTTGCGTAAACTTGCGCAAATTTACATCCGAGAGATCATCCGATGCATGGAGTGCGGTCGACATAGTGTCGGTGAGCCCGAGGTTTGTCTCGGATTCTGGAAATGCTTACATGAGGAATTAGGCACCTCGCTAAGTTTCAAAGACAAAGAAGACATCCGCAAACCGATGGCGATCGAGCGAACAATCCAAACCCTGGAAGACATGTTGCGAGCCTGCACATTGGATTTCCAAGGAAGTTGGGATTCGCACTTACCATTGGCCGAGTTCGCCTATAATAACAGTTATCAGGCCACAATTGGGATGGCACCCTACGAAGCCTTGTATGGAAGAAAGTGTAGATCCCCTCTACACTGGGAGATTGATGACCAATGGACTCCGAAGGAGAAACGGAAGTCACCCTCGATTCCAAAGGTCGACTTAGTTCAGGAGGCCATGGAGAAGGTCAAGTTGATCAAGGAACGGATCCGTACAGCTCAGAGCCGCCAAAAGAGTTACGCGGATAAGAGGAGAAAGGACTTGGAATTTGAAGCCGGAGATGAAGTATTTCTCAGACTCTTGCCACGAAAAGGATTGATCAATCCAAGGAAAGGAGGCAAATTGAGTCCGAGATATATTGGACCTTACAAAATTTTGCAGAGGATCGGAAAGTTGGCCTACAGACTTGAGTTACCGGCACAGTATGCGGGAATGCACGATGTATTCCATGTGTTGAGATTGAAAAAGTATCAACCAGATCCCGAGCATATCATCACTCGTGATGCTCCTCCTCTAATGGAGAATTTATCTTACACCGAGGAACCAATCGAGAATCATTGACCGGAGATCGTCGGTTGCGCGTAAGAGAAATTCAATGGTTAAAGTTGTATGGCGACACCACAACCGAGACGAAGACGCAACATGGGAAATGGAAGAAGACATGAGGAATCAATATCCAGAGTTGTTCTGAAGAGAATTTGGGGACCAAATTCTTTTAAGGAGGGGAGAATGTGAAGCCCTCGATTTTTATTCGAACATGTACTTATATCACGTATCGTCTTTGTACTATTTGACAATTCTACCGCGTCGCTTTGACGGGTAAATATTAATGATAAATATATTTCGTCTTTAAATTTCCTTATTTACTTCTTGTGATCATAATCATTTATTAATTTTATTTCGCATTTATGATCACTTGATTGATCATCATTAATGTTATTTGCGTATCTCATTAGTCACCTTAGAATTTTTGGAGACTATTTATTTTAGAGATTTATACCTTATAGAATTAAGAATTCGATTTAGATTAAGTGATCATGAGACTTATAAGTGATCAAGGAAATCACTAATTATTTTGGAGATTGATATTATTCACCTATTATCATCAATTTTGGGACATAAAACAAAATATGGCAAATACCACAAATACCCTTAGGTGGACGGTCATGAGGTAAATTTTGGTGTAGAAATATCTCCCAACTCTTGTACATGTACACCTTGTGTATTCATCTTGTGTATTTTTACACCATTAATTCAAATCTTATACACAATATCTTATATACCAATTCTTTATTATTAAATCATCCAACATGTTGGAGGCTTCCCAACACCCCATGCCAACATTCCTCTCTATCCTTGCAATTGCATCCTCTCATGCAAGACCTCATCTTGACCAAGGTCCTTGTCCCTCATGCAAGCTACACATTTCAAGCCATAGAACAAAACAAAATTTTGTCCCCCTCCCCACCCCATGTGGACGGCCAAGAGGCCTAGTTGGGCAAGAAATTTGTCCAAGTTTCATTCATCACTTCATTTCACCAACATTCATCTCTTCAAGCCTTGAATCTTCTTACCTCTCTCTAAAAATTATCCTACCTCTCTCTACAATTTTCTTCTCTTCTCTTAAACACTTAGTAAAAATACAAGAACTCTTCCTTCCATTTCCTACAAAAATTCGAACATCCCCCCTTCAACAAGGTAAGAATGTTGTTCATCTTCTTGTCTTGATGTCATCTAGCTATCTCCTCTCACTTATTAATGTAAGTTTGGATTTTTATTTTTGAGGTTTGCATAGAAGACTTGGAAGATACTAAGAGCCTTACCATCACCTTGAAGGAGACTTCTAGACTTGAAGAAATTTGAAGGATTTTGGACTATAAGGTAAGAAATGGGATTTTTGGTACCTTCTTCTTCTCCCCTATTAATTTCGAATTTTAACACCAAAATTATCATTTTGAGGTGATTAGGGGCTGACCTTGGAGCTTTGTTTAAGTGGTGATCAAGTTCTTAAGAGACCATCAATTTTTTACTACAACTTTCAACTACACAAGGTAAGTGTGGTACCTTTAGCCTATTCTTTCTCTTTTTCCCTCCTTGGTTCAAATCTTCATTTTTCTAACTCAAAACCCCTTGTATTATTAGACTTAGGGGTTGCCTTAAGTGAGGATTAAAATCCTCAAGGTCTTGTGACACCACTTTACACCAATCAACCGAACAAACAAGGTGGGTGGAAAAATCCTTTCAACTTCTAGGTGTTTTAATTCATAAAAATGCATGTAGTATTTTGTTATTGAGCATTTGAGATATATATTATGTAATGCATGCTATTTTCTTGTATCAAGTTGGAAAAATTTCTCAAGTGTTGCTCAAAATGCGATTTACCGAAAATTAGGACATACATGTACACTTTATTGTCATATTGGATAAATTCTTGTATGAGATGGATATGTATGTTTATGACTCTTGAAATCTATGTTTTGAATGACCTATAACCTGGACAAGTCTAGCATAATTGATTAAATTTCGATTTTTGGACTTAAAATGCAAAAATGGAAAGTTGGTGGACTTAAGTGCAAGAAAATAAAACTTAAGGGACCTCTCTGTAAATTTCGATTTTGGGACTGTACTCAGGTTCAAAAATGATGTTTTGACATTTTAATAAAGTTTTAAGAGTTTTTAGATAAATAAAATCAACCCTTAAAAGCCCAAGGACTAGATTGTAAAATTTGAGAAGTTTAAGGGCTATTTTGCAAATTTCGAAACTGTACCAGACCCTAAATTTAAAATTTGAAATTTTAACTCTTAAGGGACTGGAAATAACATATTTTAAGTGTATTCCAAAAATCCAAGTGTTTAGAGCTTGAAAAGTAATTTTATAAAACTTGAGGGACCAAATTGTAAAAGATTAAACTTGAGGACCCAAATGAAATTTCCAGGACTTATACAGCCCATGTACCTGGAAATACTAATTTACCTATAACATAATTATATTTTGGACCCAAGGTTCAAATTTCATAACAATTGGACCCCTAAAAGCCTTAAAGGCAATTATTTCAAAATGGGACAAAAATGAGATTTTCAAAAGTTGAGGGACCTATACTTATGACGGTTTAAAACTGCTTTTGTCCCAATATTCCACTAACCTTAGTGACATTTTCCAACTGGAATCACATTAGAAGCCCTTCCGGTTTGTGAGTTCCGATTATTTTAAACTTAGGGCCCGAAATGACAATTTTAACAATTTTGGGGCCAATGTGAGAATTTTATAAAAACTCGACCTCAAAACTTTAAAAACCTGAATCTCTGAACAATTTAGAGAATTTAGGAACTAACCTCATAATTTTTCAAGGTCGGGACATTTATTTATTTAACTTTTAACCCCAAAAGTATTGGTTTTGACAAAACGGGGCTAATTGTAAATTTTATTTTTATAAGGACCTAACTCAAATTATTTTTAATTTTTCTAAAACAGCCCTGGACCCTCTGACTTCAATTCTTAAGTAAAATATTTTAATTTCTCAAAAACCCTTGACTTATCGGACCGCCTTGACCGATTAATACCCGATAATGGGCGACTTCCTCGTCTTGCGATTTGAATCTATAACGGGACTTATGTTCCACCTAATCGTTCAAGATATCGAAGATTGCTTATCCTCCCGATAATCATCTTCATCCAAATAACTCCACCAACGCCATAATTACCTTACGCAAATTTTTGAAAACTTTTCATGAAGCGCTTCCCGAATCAATAATACTCATTGCTGGTTGACTACATGAACTTGTGTTTACTTTCTGCTTGAGTCAACTTGGTGTGTCGAGCTCCACAATCGGAATGGATCGTCGGGGGATGGAATCGGGCAGCTCGGGCTGCTATTCCACTCTTCCGCCCCATCGCCCTAATCCCATGGCGAGGGACGGAGTTTGTCGAGGGAAGCGGGTCGTAGTACTTGAGGTATAATCATGATTATGACAAACCGAGCCTTGCTAGCTCACATTGTGGATTTTGTCTTTGCCTACGGAGCGATAAGGTGACAGTCTTGGACCATCTTGCTCGGGAGTTACAAGGAAGAACAAAGGAATCATTGCATCGATCCACACGATTCCTCGAGTTAATCGGACCCGTTTGGTTGGCGCTACAAATCGCACGCAACCGCTACTTGTATTGCATAGGTTGGCGCTACAAACCGCACGCAACCGCTACTTGCCCTGCATTGGATTGGCATTACAAATCCACGCAATCCTCTGTTTGCTTGGACCATAGTACCGCTTGACCATGAATCATTTTCTTAATCGTATAAGTATATTACTTAAATATATTTATCACGACGCTTGTGGATCGTGTGTGAAATCATGCATCATCTCTCGCGTTTTCATACAACTAAATTTCTCGCATTAACTATTTATATCGCCACACTTACACACGATCACCCCATCCACCGAGATTTCTGTCTCATTCCCTCCTCGTTTTCTAACATTTAGATGAAGAGTACGCCCAAGACACCGAACCTCAGATTGAATCTCTATCAGTGATGTGGAGCGACATTTCCTTTTACTTTTATTTGTTGTTGGACTCCTTCATTTTATTTCTGTTTGGACTGTAAGTTAATTAAGATAATCTATTGGGTTGTATTCGGATACTGCCAGACCTTAAGATGTAATTTGTACTCGTGGTTATTATAATTCCGCTGCATTAGACTCTATTTCACTTGGAGTTTTGTATCTTTGGTTTCGACCGTTGATTTACTTCTGTTTAAGTGATTGATCGTTGTCGCGTCACGTTTGGGGCGTGACAAAAGTCACTATTTCTTTCGACATTATTATAACTAGTAATCCCGCACGTGCGTTGCACGTGGATTTTTATTTTAATATTATTATATTATCATGCAAATATCTATTAACATGAATAAGTATTTATTACTTTGTTTTTATAATAATATTTACATAAAGTAAATAAAAACAAAAATTTATCTACCAGAGGTTCAAAGTTATAATTTCAATTATAAATTTTAATGTCAAAATTCATCTCGTTTATATTTCTCAATCTACGCTTATCTCTATATTACTATTCAATCTCTCTCCCTCTCTCCTCTCTGAACAATTATATATATATATATATATATGTGTGTGTGTGTGTGTGTGAAACATGTATATTCATATTGAACTTGTATTGTTGAAAAAACACGAATACTTCGATCACATTATTAATCTATCTTTTCTTAACAAAAATATAATATAAATTTATCAAGTTTTCATAGAAAAATATTTATGAAGAAATGTAACTACAAATTGATAAATGAAGTTTAAGTGACAAAAGTATTTTCGTTGGATTAATGTCTCTGACTATATTGAATATCGGTGTCATTGTTAGACAAGAAAAATGCAATCAAAAAGCATGAAGTCGCTTGCTTGAAGTAATCTAATAAAAAACATAATAACTTGATTTTTCACGTATTCAATCCTTATAGAATTAAGCTTCGGTAGTCGATAAAATGAAAAAAAGAAAAACTATTCATATGTGATTAGCAGTTAAGAGTATCAAATGCTAAGAAAATATCTAACTTTTATAAACATCAAATATTCGAAAATTAAATATTATTATTATATCGAATTATAATCTAAAATAGTTATAATTTTAATTTAGTACATTCATTTTGTATTTAGTGTTATCTAGTTGAATCCAAACATTAATATGGTAAGTAACAATTTGTTAATTTTTCTATAATTAATATAAATATATCTCATTTATAGACATCTTGTCAAATTTTCTATAAGTTTTAACTAAAATAATATTATATCATATACAATTTTTTTCTATATTTAGTTATGTAATTGTCATCAGTTAGATTTCAATTAAAAAAAATATAGTAAATCTCATATATCGATATTTTGACTTGAAAGTTTATTTTTATTTATTTATAAATATATTGTATCTATTTAATATATTGTAGCAAGTAACACATTCTACTTTTTACTATAATTAATTTCGTAATTATTGTCAATTCAACTTAGAAATTTGAATTATCTCCTAATTAGATAACTGGTAGATAATAGTTTATTTAATTCACAAATTTCCCTATCCAACTCATTCAAAAACATGGTATAGTACACACAATTTGTTAATGTTTCTATAAATAGTTTCGTAATTTAATTTTTTATTTAGTAAGCTCAAATTATACATCACATTTGAAAAAAAAATGTATAAATAGATTAATTAATATATATTATAGTTAGATTAATTAATATATATATCTTATTAATTTATATACACTTTGTTAATATTTCTATAGTTTTAACTAAAATTAGATTATATTATATGCTATTTTTACTATAATTAGTTCGCAATTTTTTCAATTAGACTTCATTACAAATTAATTTCGAGTGTGATACAAAATAAATATAGTAAATCCTATAATTTGAAAGTTTACGAGAAGTTTTTTCCATAGATTTATAAGTAGATTGTATATAAAAAGTACAATGATAAGTATCACATTCTTTTTTCTATCACTAATTTCTTAATTATAGTTTAATTCGATCTAGATATAGAAATTATTTCTTATTTAGAAAATAATAGACAACAATGTTTTTCACGAATCTCCTTATCCGGCTCATTCAAAAATATCTTATGCGTATACCTTGTTAATTTTTCAATAAATAGACCTATAATTTAATAATATAATTTAATAAGCTCAAATTATAGGACAATTTATAAAGGAATTAATAAATAAATAGATTAATATATATTATTTATAGTTAGACAAACTAATATATATATATCTTATATATAGACACATGTCTATTTATATATATTATTGTACTAAAATAAGATAAAATTTAGTTCATTAATTATTATCAGTTAGACTTCATTACAAATTAAATGAATTCTAATGTGATTAAAAACAAATATAATAAATCCAGTGATTCAAGATTTTAACTGGAAAATTTATTACTATTGATTAATTTATAAACATCTGTATCTAAAATATATATACATACTATAGTAAGTATCACATTCTAATTATTTCTATAATTAATTTCATAATTATTGTCAAATCAATCCCAAAATATGAATTATCTCTTAATTGGGCCATTGATTGACAATAGATTCTTTCACAAATCTCCCTATCCGAATCATTCGAATGCTTGTTGGTGCGTAAACACATTGTTAATTTTTCTATAAATAGATTCGTAATTTAATGATATAATCTAATAAGCTCAAATTATACGTTAGGTTACTACTATATTACAAAATAAATATATTAATATATATTATTTCTAATTTGATGAATTAATATATACATATATTACTATAAAAATATAATATAACAAAAACATCAGGAATAAACAACACAAAAAATAAAAAATAAACATAAAAAATATAAAATATATTTACTCAAAAATGTATTTTATAACGGGCTTTAAGAATTATGCATTCGGGCTATTGGACATCAAATTATATTTAGGCTATTTGTGAATGTATAATTTTTATTTGAGGTTATCCCATTACTTCAAAATCATATAGAATTATATTTAAGTTGATTAAATGCAATTAAAAAAATATTTATTTTAATTGAAGAAAATATGTATCCAGATATTGTATCCATACATAGCATTATATATATTCATGTCAGAAGACAAATACATAGTCTTGAATGTATTTTTTATGGTTATGATATATGATTTTTTTTTTCTTTTTTTGACTTTATCAATAAAACACATTGAATTGTATTTCCTACCGTGCATTGCATGAGATCACATCTAATATCTATTAACAATATAAGATAAATAAAATATTTTATTTGGTTCACATGAATTATATCTGTTAGGAATTTTATTGTTTAGATTTTGATGAATGCCATGTAAAACTTAGAATAGAAAGTTGGCACCCCAATTCTTGTTTTAAAATGCATTGTAATAAATAGAGTGGCCAATTTGAGTTAAGTCGCCTACGCCTTAACATGCAAGAAGACAATCAAGACTGAAGGAAGACTCACTGCGAGGCATTTGAGTATGGCAAAGAAGAGTAGACAGGAAGCTGTCTTTGGAGAAGCGGTGAGATGCGGTGAGTGGAGCATCATCAAGTCAACTCAAGAAAAGCCGATCTCAAGTTGAAGTGAGATGACGAGTCATCCAATGATTGGAAGTCGACTCTAAGTCACCTGGGGGAAAGCAAGGAAATGCGGTCAAGTCGAGATAATCGTAAAAGAACCGTTACGAGTAAATCAAGAGATTTACTTAAACAAGTAATATCTCCATACCACCTTTCTTGGAGTGCTCGGTCCCCGGAAGCGTGCAAAAGGAATGAACAATGGGAAGCACTACACCGTGTCGAACTCAAAAGGTGAAAGAACAATTCATACGAGGAAACGGCAATTCCAAGAAGCGCAAGCCAACGATCGCAAAGTGACTTTCAAAAATAAGCTATCTCTTCAACGGGCAAATTTTTGAAAGTTCACTATAAAAGGCCGAGGAGTTTGTTTGAGATACAAGAATGACACACACGTGAGATATACAAGCACATTAGAAAAATGAAACATTCTCAATCCTCAAGCCTACATTACGAAGTACATCAATCCAACACTCACTGTGAAGGAAAGAGAACTTCAATCGGTTGAAGAGGAAACTTTTGAAAACAAGGGGTCTACATTCCGGGAAGGATTGTAGAAAGGTTCAAGGTTGAACCAAGTCTTAAGCTTTTGGAGGGCTTCGTGATCAAATCCAAAGAGCTTGAGCAAGTGAGTGTAGTAACAAAGCGGTTTGCTGCCTGTGAAGAAGCCGAGTCGTCACGAGAAGCCGGTGAGTGATCAAGGCGTCTCGGCATCGAGTCCCTAAGGATCAAGTCATTTTGTTGTGATCAAGACTTTGTATCCGGACTGTTACCACTTTGTAAACCGATCATTACTTAGTGGATTCCTCCAGGAGTTGGAGAAGAGAGGAGTAGAAGAATTACCCCATCTTGAACCTCTATAAAAACTTATTTTGTGTCATTTACATTTCAAAGATATAAATTCTGCACTTTTAACTCGCTTATATCTGTGATAAATTTGCTATCCATTTGATAATTTATAAGTACTAAATCAATCTCTAAAATCTTGCTTAATCAAACTTAAGGGTGTTAAGTCTTCCAATGAAAATAAAACCACAAAAGTTGAGTTAAATTATAGCCAACAATTTGAGTTACTCCATCAATGGCTCAAATTGAGTGAGTGTTGAGAGATTAACTCTCTTGAGTGACTAATTCGATTGTCCATCAAGGACACGGTGTGTAGAATCAACTCGTAGATTTAAAAGGACTAAATCGAAAATTTGGTAAGGTTTATTCAACCCCCCTTCTAAACCTTACACTTACACCCCTTGGGACCTACAAGTGGTATCGAGCGGTTGGTTCATTGAACCCTCCGCACCGGTTCTTGAACTAGATCTCCAAACTTTTCAAAGTCCGCTTTAGTACTTAAACCTTCAAAATTGTTTTTAAAAGTCATTATCATGGAAGCAAATTTGACACGCATCCCTATGTTCACTATCGAAGAATTTGATGATTGGAAAATTCGTATGCGAGGCTCATCTATCAAAGCATTACATGATGAGATGTGGATAGTGATAGAAGATGGGCCTCTACAAATATTAAAGGTGAACACACGATTTAAGAGTTGCGGTGAAGGAGAAAGAAGATCTTGCTCCCGGACGGTCATGGTTGAAAAACCAAGAAGCGAGTGGACAAATGATGAGAAAAAGATACAACCTGGACAATGTAGCCAAGGACATCTCTGTACAAAACTTTGGACAAAGCCATGTTCAATAAAGTCAAATCATGCAAAACGGCCAAAGAAATCGGGACAAGTTGACATTAATTTGTGAAGGCTCGAGAGCAAATCAAAGAAAACAAATTATCGGTGGTGTCATACAGAAATTTGAGAATTTCAAAATGATCTCGGGAGAGAACCTGGATCAACTAGACGCTCGGTTCGAGAAATCACAAATGAGTCGTGTCTACACTTGGAAAGGAATATACACGAGAAGGAAATGTGTATGAAGATCCTAAAAAGTCTTCAATTTGAATGGGAAATGAAGGTCATGGCATTGAGACATTCCATGGACCTATCAAAGACATCCAACCATGAGCTATTCTCGGATCTCAAAGCCTACGAATTTGGTGAGAAGGAAAGACCAAGAAGAGACAGTTGTACCCAAAATAGTTTGCTCTCTAATTGTTAAAGATGGGAAGAGAGCCGAGGTCAAAGAAGTCATTGACCCGGAAGAAATAGCCACGATGGTTAAGAGGTTCAACAAGTTCTTTAATAAGAATTACAAAAGAGGAAAGGGTGAATCTTCCAGGAAGACACTCGACTCCCTCCAAATCAAGGGAAGATAGGCCAACCAAGAGAACAGATCATCAAAAAGTTGAGTATCAAAGGGTGACAATCCAAGAATGGAAAGAGCGATCAAAAAGTTGAATATCTATCTTTCGAACTGTAGACAACCAGGTCACTATGCCATTGATTGTCCATATCTGTAGTCAACAAATACGAGAGATGAAGAAGAAAGGAAGATCTTGAGAGAAAGAAGACAAGAAAAGAAAAAGGCAATGATGGTGCTTTGAGAGGCTAAAAACAAAGCTTGACCAAGTCAAGAGAGAGCAGTGATTCGAGAGCGGTGAAGCCGACTACTCAAGTGACTCGAAGAAGAAGCCCCGATCCGCTTGATGGCCAAAGAACAAGATCAAGAAGATGAGGTACAATCTAACTCAACAAACTCGAGGACACTAGTGATAGTGATTGTGACACACACACTTCATCACCTCGATCTTTATGATTCATTAGGCAAAATGATGAAAGATTTTGAACACATTAAATCCTCACACACACTATTGAATGAGGAAAAATGACTACTCAAAAGTCAAAACTCAAAGTGACTAAGGAGCCGAGTACTCTAAGTCAAATAGTTGTTGAAAATGAGAGTTTAAAAATTTGAAAATGCTAAATTAGTAGCGAGAAATTTTTGCTATAGAAAAGAGGAGAATGACCTCAAGAATGTTATTGCCTCATTCACTAAGGCATCTAAATCATTAGATGATCTTATTATGAGTCAAAGAGAGTGTGGAGACAAGACAAAGGCTTAGGATTTAATTCCTCGTGCCATGTCAAACCTCAAGAGTAATTTTGGAAAAAGGATCTCAAGTCATGAAGAGTCCGAAAAATCCAAAACTCTAAATGTTGCACACACATTCAATCAAAAGCACCATAACAAGCAAAGCGGCCTTGGTTACAAAGGAAAAGGAAAACGGCTTGAGTTGAGTGTCTTTGAAAGGGCGGTGAGAAGAGATTGACCGAGTCCTCAAAGCAAACTCCAACAGAAAATACTCTGTAAAGAAGAAGCGAGCTACCAAAAATCCCAGAAAACCCATAAAAGAAATACATATGATGGGAATGGTAGAAAATATCCAAGCCAAGTGATTGGAATAATGTGAACTATCAAAGCATAGACTTATGGAATATAAGCCCAAATGGCAAAGGCCTAGAACTCAACAAAGGCCATTCCAAAAGCATAAGAGCTTTTATCAAAGCACACATATGCACCTAGGCACTACACTCAAAGACACCACAATTACCCAAAGAAGGCAATTGCTAAAACACACATTCAGGCATACTGAGACAAAAGAGACATTTTGTATGAACCTAGAATCCCCAAGCAATTTGCCAGGATTGATTATGATTATGGCACGATAGATGGCAACCCCTTAGAGTCAAATCATTTGGCTATAAGTTGGTTGGATCATCTTACAATTCTAACCCCTCGGGACCCGGACAAGTATGGGTACCTAAAACTTAATTTCCTTGATTGCAGGTTCAAGGAGCAGTGAGTGCCAAAGAACCTGGTACATGGATAGTGGTACATTCCGGACATATGACAGGAAATAAGAGAAATTTGTCAAAATTCAAGGAAGTCAAATGAGCAAAAGTCATATTTGGAGAAATGAAGCTCCTGGTGAAATAAGAGGCATTGGATCCATCAAGAGGAATGGATTAGAAATCACAGATGTTGCATATGTTGAAGGACTCAACTTCAACTTATCGAGTATCGATCGGCTCTGTGACAAGGGCTACAATGTTGGATTCAACATGGGTATATGCCAAATCAAGGATATTGAATCAAATGAAGTTGTCTTTGCAAGGATGTAGACAGAAAAATATGTATGTAGTGGATTGGTCAACTGCAACACCCAAAGACCTGTCTACTAGCAAAGAGCACTTGGTGAATCAAGTTGGTTGTGGCACAAAAAGCCGAGTCATCTGAATTTCAAAACAATTAACAAGTCGGGCAAGAAGTCATCTTGTAGAAGGACTTCAGGACGAAGTATACAAGAAGGAGAGTATATGTGATGCATGTCGGAAGGAAAGCAAATCAAGTCGTCATTCAAAGAAAAGACATGCCCATCCTCAACAAGAATATTACATCTACTTCATATGGATCTATTTGGCCCCCGATGGAACCGGCCAAACATAAGCGGAAAGAAATACACCTTGGTGGTAGTAGATGACTACTCAAGATATACATGGACAATATTCATGTGTAAGAAGAAAGAAAACTCTACAAAAACTACCACGGTGATGAAGAGGATTCAAAATGAGAAGAGTCAAACCATTATCAAAATAAGATCGAGATAGAGGAACCGAGTTTGTCAATGGAATAATAACTCGATGTGTATTGAGAATGGTATTGGTCATGAACTATCGGCAGCAAGGACTCCACGTGAGAATGGAGTTGCGAGAAAGAAGGAACAGAACC
This sequence comes from Rehmannia glutinosa, assembly GCA_016081115.2. Taxonomy (NCBI): domain Eukaryota; kingdom Viridiplantae; phylum Streptophyta; class Magnoliopsida; order Lamiales; family Orobanchaceae; genus Rehmannia; species Rehmannia glutinosa. The sequence goes on from CM071925.1 coordinate 16,297,907, forward strand.
CTCAAAGAAGCGGCAAGAACCATGTTAGCCAAGCGGGATTACCAAAAAGATTTTGGGTGAAGCAATCAACACGACTTGCTACACCCAAAACAGATGTATGATAAATAGACGGTGACAAAGACTCCCTATGAGATCCGGTGGAATAAAACCAAGTGTTGCATATTTCGGAATATTTGGATGTAAATGCTTCATCCACAACAATGGCAAAGACAACCTAAAGGCTTTTGATGCTAAAGGCTGATGAAGGTATCTTCTTAGGATACTGGTGAAAGCAAAGCCTACTGAATACTCAACAAAAGAACTATGGTTCTGGAGGAATCCATTCATGTAGTATTCGATGAGCCAAATGTAAATGGAGAAGACATTGAAGAGTCGGTGATAAGTGAATCATCCAACCATCTGAAGAGTCCCTATCTTTCAAGTCAAGCTGGAATCATCAATTCAAAAGAAGATGAAATAGTGAATCTCAAAAGCAATTGGAAAATTTGCGGGTAAGTGATAAGAGAGGCGACCCACGGCTTAAAAGAACACAGTTTGCGCAAGTCGATGAATCCGGCTAACTTACTCCAACTTTGATGTAAGATGGCCGAGAGACCATCCACACAGAACTTGTCATTGGAGATATAAGAGAAGGTGTCAAAACAAGATCGAACTCAACAAGAAGCTATGTTCACAAGCTTCATCTACTTAAATAGAGCCAAAAGATGTGTCACAAGCATTGGATGACACACATTGGATTCAAGCTATGCAAGAAGAGCTGAATCAGTTTGAAAGAAATAAAGTGTGGGAATTAGTGCAAAGACCCATGCATCAAAATGTTATTGGCACCAAATGGGTATTCAGAAATAAAATGAACGAGGAAGGCTCTGTGGTAAGAAACAAAGCAAGACTAGTAGCCAAAGGATATTGCCAAGAAGAAGGGATAGATTTTGATGAAACATTTGCCCCTGTAGCAAGATTGGAAGCTATAAGGATGTTTCTTGCCTATGCAGCTCACAAGAATTTCATTGTATATCAGATGGATGTAAAAAGTGCATTCCTAAATGGTTTATTGGAAGAAGAAGTGTATGTTGAACAACCTCCTCGGATTTGAGCGAGAAGACTCTTGGAGACAAGGTATACAAACTCAAGAAAGCCTGTATGGATTGAAACAGGCACCCGTGAGGCATGGTATGACACCTGTCATAATTCCCTAATCGAAAATGGATTCACAAAAGGAAAAGTAGATAGAACACTTTTCAGAATTCAAGACAAGAAGAGTATACTGCTTGTTCAAATATATGTGGATGACATCATTTTTGGATCCACTAACAATGAACTGTGTGAAAAATTCTCAAACCTCATGCAAAGCAAATTTGAAATGAGCATGATGGGAGAGCTGACATTCTTCCTTGGACTCCAAGTGAAACAAAGTGAAGGATGGAACCTTCATAACTCAAACAAAATACACCGGAGACTTAATGAAGAAGTTTGGTATGGAGGAGAAGTCTTACGTAAAAATACCAATGAACATATCGGTCAAAATGGACATGGATGCAGATGGCAAGCACTGTAGATCAAACAAGATCTGAGCACTTATTGGATCACTTGCTCTATCTCACGGCTAGCGAGCCGGACATCACCTTTTTGTAGGTGTATGTGCAAGATTTCAATCTGCTCAAAAGAGAGCCACATGACAAAGGTGAGAGAATATTGAGATACTTGAAAGGAAGCCAAGAAGTAGGCCTATGGTATCCAAAGGAAGGTGGATTCAAGCTAATTGGCTATTGATTCGACTATCTTTGGATGCGAGAGTGAAAAGAGCACTTGAGGCACATGTCAAATGCTAGGAAACAGACTAATTTCTGGTTTAGCAAGAAGCAAAACTCAATAGCCACCTCTGGTGAGGCGAGAATACATAGTTGCGATGGCAAATTTGTTGTGCCCAAGTCCTATGGATGAGACAAAGTGTGAGAGACTATGAAGTTGAAGAAAAAGAAATTCCAATCATGTGTGATAACACAAGTGCCATTGCAATCACTCAAAATCTGTGTTGCACTCAAGAACAAAACATATTGATGTCGATATCACTTCATAAGAGATCATGTTGAAAAGAAGGACATTATCTTGGAATATATCTCAATCGATAAACAACTAGCCGACATCTTCACAAAACCATTATGTGAGTCAAGATTTGAAGAACTCAAACATGAGTTGGAGTTAATTGAGTGAAGTGACACTCGCACGAATCAAAGAAGAGAAATGGAAGAAGAAAAGGGGTGAAAAAGATTTGAAAATAGAAATCACTCAATAAATCATTAGATCGGAAAAACTGACTACACCGAGTCGGTGATAGTTGAGTCACTAAGAGAAGCGTGAGAAGTAGAGTTAAATCGGCTAAGGGATAAGCTGAATAATTTATGAGCAAAGTGACAAAAATGTTGTCGTTTTGACTAAACGGGAATGTTTTAAGGAATACGTCGACATAATGATGATGTGTACGGACAAAAAGCGCACACCAAGCTTATGATTGGATATAAATGCCGCATTAAATACGAGACATGAAATGCTCAATAGGCGTGCGAAATCCAAGCCGTTGATTTCGATCACGATTCAAAACCACCCGCACGTCTTTTCATAAACCATATTTAAACCATTTTTGTCCATTTCTCTCTCACACTTCTAAAAACTGTTCATCTCTTTCTCTCAAAAGCAAAGCGAGAATACTCTCGAAACCCTATCAACCTTCAAATCAATTTCGAGTTTTTCCTTGAAATAATCTGAGAAATGGCACCAACTTATGACTTTACCAAGTTAGGAAAGCAAATCCACACCGGTTCGACGGTGGATTTAAACGGCGGAATGGTGAAGCAGGGTCAAACGACACCCTAGTGAAGAAAATCGCCGAGAAGTTGGAAACGCCCCGGACTAAAACCGTTTCTAACGTTAGAATATCCGATGACCTATGTGGAGGAGGTCGCACAATTCTACGTGAATGCCGAGATTCACGATGAAGGAATCAAGTCATCTGCTTCGGAAAGCGGTGACTATCTCTCGCCAAGGATTTGGTGAATATTGCTTACTTCAGCGGAAGGAGCATCCGAGATTAAAGAAAGCTGATGTAAACTTGGGCCGACGCATGGAAAGAAATAGCCAAGTCCGACCTTTGCCGATAAAATAATATACACAGCAAACAAGAGATCTGGCTATTTGAAGGAGGATTATCACAAGTTGTTGGACATAGTTGCCAAATGTATCGACATCAAATTTGGCGACTTTGACCAATGTCAAAGGCAAAGCGATTGTAATGGGCCGCAATCATTGAAGAAAAGAAGATAAATGGCTGAGTTTGTCTACAATGAGACTCTGCCCGAACGTGGGAACAAGTCCTTCAAAGAAGATGGTTCATTTGGAGGATCCCTAGGATATGGCCTAGTGATTGGCGGCTATTAGAGGTGAAAGGAGTCCCTCTTAGACATGGGAAGGCATTCCATGTTAACAAGAGGATGTTCGAGCTAACCTCTCAGCGCTCGAAGAAGCGAGCCTACGCCAAGAGAGCGACACGGTGAGGGGAATCGGTGACCCCGAAGATACAAAATTGTTTCCTCTCCGGCCAAGAAGAAAAGCGCCCCTACTTGTTTGCTAAGAAGAAGGCTGTTGCCCTGCAGAAAGAAAACCAAACATGCTCCTCGCCCCCTGCAGCAGAGTCACGTGCCCAGCCGGCCGTGTCTCCGCCCCCCTGAGCAGCAGCGATCGAGAAGGACTCACAAATACCTTCTCCGATCGTCAAGAAGAGGAGAGGCGAGAAGCCACGACGGCCCGCTCCTCGAGAAAAAGACACGGCAAGAGACCGGCCCCAGCCGCCCAAGACTCGAGGACAACATCTCGAACAGAAATTCCCCTGGTACAAACCAGGAGACGAAGAAGAATCGTCAAGCGGTCAATGGAGAAACCCGGTGAGTCGATTACCCAGCTAGCACAAATACCAGGAGACTCTTTGGAGAAGTAGAGTCTCGGATGTAGTTGATGAAACGTACCAAGTCTCTGAAGGCGATCAGCAGAGGCAACCCGAAGACACGATTGTAGCTCACACACCGGTGAAGCACAAGAAGAACCCGCAGAGCGGATAGTGATGTAATGATCCTATCTCCACCTTACCCAGACATCCAAAATCGTCTGCGTGAGTGGAGAAATGGAAGTTAAGTAAATCAAGGGAGCAGTTCCAACGGCCCGAGTTCATAGAAGAAGAAGAGGGCGCTAAATTTCCTTGGACTAACTATCGTGCTCCCAAAGACTTGATGAAGACAAGCTGCTTAGACATCCTGTGATTTACAAGGAAAAGGAGAAAGAAAAGCAAGTCGGAAGGCCGAGGAACGTGAGAAGGCAAGCATCCGGCCCCTATCTCGGCACCCACGAACACACACATCCTCTCCTTGATGTCTTCTCGGACGATGATGAGGATCCGAGAATCTGCTGCCCCGCTACGAAGAGTTGCAAATGCAGCAAGCATTGCACGAATCATGAATCCTTCACGAGCAAAGATTGATGGAGGGACCAGGAGAGTCATCCGAACACACGAAATCGATCCAATGGGAGTGGTTCAAACAAATAGCCACCGATGTTCCGCTACCACTTCCCTGACTCACTCGAAGAAAAAAGCGATAAGGAGGCTGGCGATGAAAGCGGGCTAGTGGGGACCCCGGTCGAGCCAACCCCTATTGAAGGTGTGCTACCACCGCCCCAACGGTGAACAATCAATCGAAAACAGTACCGGGAGTTTGGAGACGAGTGACCCCATTCCAAGTCACTCATTTGGTGCGCCAACCGAGGGGAAACTCCTCCACTGCAGCAAGGTCGGAGGATCTGCAGATGACTCCACAATGAATCAAGGAGGCGAAGAAGAGAAATTACAATCACAAGAAGAAAAGAAGTTGCCATCAACGAAGCTCGAGGCGATTGAGACTGTCTCTGAGTGAGGTGCCAACCGCTCTCGAAGGCTAATGACATGCCGATGTAGTCGAGGCACAGGAAAGGAATGACTACGGGAGTTAAACACTGGCGATGAAAGTGCAATCCATGGGGTTAAGACTCAATGGATGCCATCAGAAGACCCTAAAGGTGGTGACATCAGCGAAAGGGAGGACAAGGCCTCGCAAGAGAGAGCCTGGAGGTAATAAAAGCCCACGGGAGGTTGAGACTTCCGGGGTAAAGAAAGTCAAGTAGAGAACATCCCTCCCGCTATCATCGACCCATCCGAGAAGGAGATCGGCGCACTTCATGATTCCCGGAGGACAACCCGATGTCACTTTTCCGGGATCGAGAAGGCGAAGAAAGTTCGAGTCATCCCCCATGACAAATCCAAAAGACTCGAGATGCGGATGTTCCAAGCACGAGCAAGTCGATCCCAAGACTACTCGTCAAACTTTTAACTTTGATGATGAGCCACCACTTTGGAAATCTCATCATCGTCCGATGACGCATCGATAAGGCCGAGGACCGGTCACATAATTGGAAAAATCATTTGAGACCAACGGGTTATTAAAGATATTGAGGCTCAAGAAATCTGCGACCAACGGTTGAGGAGACAAGTGAGGCTCAAGAACTGGGACTACTTCACAACAAAACCCGGTGAAGACCCACCGAGCGAGCTCCTCAAGTGCAGCAGAGATCGATTCCCAAAAGAACTTCACGCGCACCGCTCATCATTGAACAGATCCGATTGGCGGTGATGAATCTTTTGTAGAATCTTTTCCGTTTTCCCTGGAGGTACCGAAATCCATGAAGAGTCGAGAATGAATGCATACGCTATCTGCACCAGCTCCCGTTTTCTCTTCGATACCATTGTTCCGGTGATTTTGATTTTGACGTTGTATGGCCATCACCGCAATGAAGAAGAATCGTTGAAGTTCGAGAAGTGTTCAAGGCACTCTTTCTTTGAGGTTGAACGGATGGAGAGGCATCGGCCTCTTTGGACATGCTGTTGGACGAGAGATGCCACCCTTACGGTGATTTAAGAGGCATAATGATTCGGATAAGGAATGGTGGCAACAAGAAGACAAACAATGCGTGTGGAACAGGTGAGATACTTGAGGACATTGTTTAACAAGCTTCCGGTGTGGAGTCGAAAATGCCGATGCAAAAACGGCCGAGAGAACACATTGAGCATATGCATGAAGCTCACACCAGAAATCAAAGCTGCGTGAGCAAAATACAAATGATCTACAGCGTTTGGAAGAACACATGACAAGAAAATTCAGCCTCCTCATGGCCGAGATGAAGTCGATTTTGAGAATCCAACGCTACTCGACCAATTCCGTGCCGCATACAACGCACAGACTTGAAGCGTAACTCAACCATCGAAGAAGACTCGACTTCATGCTTGCCAAGATGTTCCCTGGGGTTCCTCTATCCTTTGATGATGCCAAAAAGGGAGAAGAGGAATACCTTAAAGCAAAGAAAATCAAATTTGAAAAGAAAGGAGCGGTGAGAAGGAAAATCGGTTTGAAGAAATTTTGAAACAAAAGAAAGGAAAATCTCGAGGGGGAAGGATCAAAAGATATGACCTTGATGATTGCACAAACCCTCAACGGGGTCCATCACTGGTGACATTATAAGCGGCAAACTCCTCAGTGACTCGCCACTCCAACACTCTGTATCTATGGCCGAGAAGAGAAAAGCAATTGAAGCAGGATGAAGGAAGTGGAAGGAAGAATGGATGCGAGTTATGAACATCTTGAAAGAACACGGAGGCATTCCGGTGAAGCGAGAGACACGTATGCCATTTCGGATGTCGGGACAGAGCCACGATCAGTTGATGAATTCAAAACGCTCGAATCAAGGATATTTTGCAAATATGTCCATGGCTCAAGCTTGGGACTTATCTTGGGAAAAGGGTCTCACGTTATGTGAAGAAGGCGACAGGCAGACTTAAGATCACTCTGCGGGTCACTCGCTAGTCACTCATTTGGGAAGAAGAAGACCCCAAAGACAAGATACGCCCGGAGGTAGAGGAAGAAGCGATAGTGGAGGAAGAAGCTTGGACCTCCAGGCCTCGCCCAAGAATATTGAATACGTAGATCCAGGAAAGAAAGGAGGGATCTCTGGCCTGGGCTTGACCAAGTGGCAAATTTAAAAGTGGCTAAAACTAACGCCGAGTATGCAAAAAGATTAGAAGAAGAAAACAAGAGACAAACTCGGCTATGGCGGGAGAGACAGGAAAGAATAAGAAGAGATGAAGTGCCGGGAAAGCATATGAGAAGAAAAAGAAAGGCAAAATTGACGACGAGAAAAAGAGAAGAAAGAGAAGAAGATCTTGATCAAGATGAAAGAAGGAGACAATGAAGGAGATGAAGTGTTCTTTGTCCAACCTTCGTGTAGTTTATCATGTAAATACATACAATGTAAGTCTCCGTAATAAAGCTATAAATTCTTTATTTTCGGTGTAGACAAATATGTGCTCGATACACCTTGTAAAAATTGTTGTGTAAAAGAACAGGGAATGATATGATCAATAAACAGATCTATTCTGCGCATACATTCTATGTCAATACACTATCTGTATGTATCTTTCTTTGTTTGCATTTTTGAATGATTTAAGTTTTGGCATCATCAAAAAGGGGGAAATTGTTAGGAATTTTATTGTTTAGATTTTGATGAATGCCATGTAAAACTTAGAATAGAAAGTTGGCACCGATTCTTGTTTTAAAATGCATTGTAATAAATAGAAGTGGCCAAGCGAGTTAAGTCACTACGCCTTAACATGCAAGAAGACAATCAAGACTGAAGGAAGACTCATTGCGAGACAGTGAGTATGGCAAAGAAGACAGAACGAAGGAAGCTGTCTTTGGAGAAGCGGTGAGATGCGGTGAGTGGAGCATCAGTCAAGTCAACTCAAGAAAAGCCGATCTCAAGTTGAAGTGACAGACGAGTCATCCATGATTGGAAGTGACTCTAAGTCACCTGGGGAAAGCAAGGAAATGCGGTCAAGTCGAGATAATCGTAAAAGAACCGTTGCACGAGAAATCAAGAGATTTACTTAAACAAGTAATATCTCCATACCACCTTTCTTGGAGTGCTCACCCCGAAGCGTGCAAAAGGAATGAACCAATGGGAAGCACTACACCGTGTCGAACTCGAAAAGGTGAAAGAACAATTCATACGAGGAAACGGCAATTCCAAGAACGCAAGCCAACGATCGCAAAGTGACTTTCAAAAATAAGCCTATCTCTTCAACGGGCAAATTTTTGAAAGTTCACTATAAAAGGCCGAGGAGTTTGTTTGAGATACAAGAATGACACACACGTGAGATATACAAGCACATTAGAAAAATGAAACATTCTCAATCCTCAAGCCTACATTACGAAGTACATCAATCCAACACTCACTGTGAAGGAAAGAGAACTTCAATCAGTTGAAGAGGAAACTTTTGAAAACAAGGGGTCTACATTCCGGAAGGATTGTAGAAAGGTTCAAGGTTGAACCAAGTCTTAAGCTTTTGGAGGGCTTCGTGATCAAATCCAAAGAGCTTGAGCAAGTGAGTCTGTAGTAACAAGGCAGCTGCCCTGTGAAGAAGAAGCCGAGTCGCACGAGAAGCCACCGAGTGATCAAGGCGTCTCGATCGTGAGTCCCTAAGGATCAAGTCGGTTGTTGTGATCAAGACTTGTATCTGGACTATTACCACTTTGTAAACCGATCATTACTTAGTGGATTCCTCCAGGAGTTGGAGAAGAGAGGAGTAGAAGAATTACCCCATCTTCGAACCTCTATAAAAAACTTCATGTGTCATTTACATTTCAAAGATATAAATTCTCGCACTTTTAATCGCTTATATCTGATAAATTTGCTATCCATTTGATAATTTATAAGTACTAAATCAATCTCTAAAATCTTGCTTAATCAAACTTAAGGGTGTTAAGTCTTCCTGATGAAAATAAAACCACAGTTGAGTTAAATTATAGCCAACAGTGAGTTACTCCATCAACAGCTCAATTTGAAGTCATGTTGAGAGATTAACTCTTGAGTGACTAATTCGATTGTCCATCAAGGACAATTTGTGTAGAATCAACTCGTAGATTTAAAAGGACTAAATCGAAAATTTGGTAAGGTTTATTCAACCCCCCCTTCTAAACCTTACACTTACACCCCTTGGGACCTACAATATCAATCTAAAAATAATTGTTAGCAAAAAATTCATTAATGCATTACAATTATAATTATAATTATAAGATGCAAAAAAAATGAGATCCCAAAAAAAATCTTAAAATTGCACTATTTATAAGCACATTTATAAAGACAAAAAACTGACAAAAATAATTATAGACAAAATTAGTATAATATAATTTATAGATTAGATGCCAAAAATATGTAAAGTGACAACAATAATTAATTTTAAACATAGTTCAATCTTATATTTATATATATGTATGTATAGGTAGTCTAAAATTAGATGCCGAAATATAATTCCAAAAATATAAGATTCCAATTTAATCTTATTAACTGCATTTTTTAAGCACAATAATAAGTGAACAAATAAATGAGGAAAATATTTATAGCTAAAATTTGATAATCTTATTAAGGTGGGAAAAACCAAACTTATGCTATTATATCGGCAGGAAAAACCAAACTAATAAAATCATCACATAAATAATAGACAAATATCAACACTTTAATAATAATAATAATAATAATAATAATAATAATAATAATAATAATCAAAGAGTCAGTTAATCAGGAATAATTAAAAATAAACAAAACATAGATCAAAATATAATTTTAAAAAAATACAACAAAACTATCTGGAATAATAAAAAAACGAAACAAATGTTTTTTATTAAACTCACCAAAAAACATCCATACAGATCTATAATATAATTTATATAAAAAATTTTGTTTAGTGCAGAATTCGAGTTCAATACATCTTGTCGATATTGGCGGGACATTTGATGAAGACTGTAATAGGGGGAACGTGAAGATGAAACCATATTTAGTGGTTATTGTTCGAATTTAGTATCGACAATATCGAAGTGTCTCTCTAAAGCAATTTAAATAGTATAAATATAGGAGGCTTCGACATAAATAATAAGCTAACCAAAAAATCTCTCAATAAAATCAATTGTTAATTTAATGGTAAAAGATACAAAGATTTTAAGGGGATCTCCAGAATAAATAAATAATTATTCATTGAGCAATTTAGGAAAATTTGAATAGTTACTTGGAAAAAAAGCAATTATACTTTAAAACTTGATTAATAGTATACAAAAATGTTACAATCCACTATTGAAGCAAGTACTATATATTTTTTCTTAAATATGAATAATATATATGAATAACATTGATTGTCAAGAATCATACTACTACTACTACTACTACTACTACTACTACTACTACTACTACTACTACTAATAATAATAATAATAATAATAATAATAATAATAATAATAATAATAATGCCATTTTTAATTATATTAATTAAATATAATCATAGACTATATATTTTTTAAAATATGAATAATATATATAGATAAAATTGGTCGTACAGAATCACTTTTGGTATAAAGTAGGAATACCATATATAATATTTTCCTAATTTATATACATATAAAGTAGGAATATCTTTTATAATATTTTCCTAATTTATATACATATATAAAGTAGGAATACCATTTATAATATTTTCCTAATTTATATACAAAATCTTTGAAGAAATCAAGATCAACGGTTAGGATTGTATAATAAAATATTTCTTAAGTAAAATGGGCGGGAAAATTTTTGTTTCGAACTTCTGCTATTATATATATATATATATATATATATATTAAATCTAATAAATATAATCTAATATTATTGTGTTTTCATATTTCGTGAACAACTAATATTTATAGTTAATTACAAACAAAATAAGATGTTCCGACATTCCTAATCATGAATTGCATTTGAAAGTTGAGTCTCGTGTTATGCTCCGAGGAACATAGACTATTTTATTGCATTGTGTATGGTACGAGGTTGGTTATTACGAGGCTTGTTACAAATTTACGTGAATCTAAAATTCTTGCGAGAGGGAATGCTGGTTATAAAGTTTTGATTCTACAAATGACACTAATCCCGTCTGACCTTTTCTAGCGAATACGTTTTCCTTTTATCATTTCGTATGCTATGACAATATAAAAAAAGAAGAGGACAATCTTTCTCTCAAGTCAGTCTTTACCTAAAGAATCATTCGAGAGTAACCAATCGCAATGGGTTGAAAATATTAGTCTGTGGCGATGATACATCGGATGACAAACAAACGAATAATATTGTGCACAAAAAAGTATTCCAAAATTTGTAATTTTTTATTTGTAGTGATATAACCTGGTTTTTTCATATATGTAATATAATTATTTTATATTACATGTAGATTGTACAACTTATATGCATTCATTTTATATAATCCAACACATCACACCCCGATGCACGGGTCAAAAACTAATTTTATATATATATATATATATATATATATATATAACTTCTGAATTTCTGTAAGACGAAACTATCCCTTAGGGTACATTTGGATGGGGGGATTTGGGTTGAGGGATTTGAAATCTTTAGCTAAATCCACACCCTTGTTTAACATATAAATCCAAATCAATGGATTTCAAATACATCTTTAAATTTTAGTTAAAATATAAATTATTTTAGGTTGCATTTGGATAGGAGGATTTGGATTTGGGGAGAGGATTTAGGGAATGATTTCAAATGACTCCAAATAGAAAAGATTTCAAATACTCCAAAATGACTCCAAAAATAGCTTCCAAGGATTTGAAATCCATCATTGAATGACTCCATCCAAACAACCTCAGTGGATTTATTATTGTGGATTTGAAATACATAGCTCAAATCCTTCCATCCAAATAGAGCCTTAAATCTCTCCCAAAATCTATTCATTTGAAATCCATTCTTTTTTCCCATTTATGCTCACTTGCAATTACACATACTACACACACTTACACACACACTATACATATTTACACACACTTACACAGTACACACACTGTACACATTTACACACACTACACACACTCACGCATACTATCTCTCACATATTCACACCGCACTAACTTCACACACATATATTCGCATATAATAAAAGTTATATATTTCATATTTTTATTAGTGTATAAAATTATAATTATTTATAAAATAATAAGATTATATCTTTTATTTTTACTTATTAAATGTCAATTAAGAAAATGAATAGAACTTTTAATTTTTTTATCAAAATTTATAACGGATTTGAAATCCTTACACAAAATCCACATTATCCAAACAAGAGATGGATTTCAAATCCAAGCAGTTTGAAACCAATTCATTAAATCCCTTAGAATTTCAAATCCCTCCATCCAAATACCTTAATAAATTTATTTAAATTCGCTTTATTCCTTTGTTTCTTTTTTTTTCTTCTAAAATGAACCCACCCGTTACTGAATTGACAGAAATTCGTTTTATTCCTTTGATTGTCTCTTCTTCGTCGGCTGCTGTTTTTATTCTGGTATATAGTACTGCAGGACCGGCAATGCTGTTACGCTGTCCATTTTCTTTTTATTTGGTTGAAAAGGTAATCATCTCGATCTACTTCTGTTCTTACTTGCAGTGTGATCTGCTGTCTTATTTGCTTTATTTTTTCGAGTCTTGGGTTAATCTTAGAGATCAAAGTTATCCGTTGCCCAATTGTAATTTTTGACACTCTTAATTCTCAGTTTGTGCAGTGCAAATGTGAATTTCAAACAGTATTAGCATAACTATCTATACTGTATATCAGTGCAAAATTGTGTTCTTATGATATCTTCTTACTAGTCACTTTGCTTTTTACCAGTCAGTATAGACAAGTTGTGCAACTTTTTAGCCTAAATTTACATGCAATCCCACACTCAAGTACTTAAATTTTTATTACATTCGGCTAATGGGACTAGAATTTTATGATAATACTTTTCTATCTTGAAATTTGCACGAGGAATATGTGAGAAAGCCTTAAAAGAATTTTTTTGCTCTGTTTTGTGTTTTCCATAAGTAGTGTAATATTTAGCTTGTGTGATTTCGGAAGTAACCTGATCCTCAACAGAGAAACAGAGACTTGGGAACATGAATCATCCCCCAAGCTTATAAAACATAAAATGAAAAGAAACATTACAAAAGAAACAGAAGCAAATTACTAACAATTTACATTATTCTATATATAGTTTCTTTTATCTATCTTTTTTGGAAGTTAAATGCCCTGATAGAGAACGCAAAAATGAAGCCGAAGAGAACAGCTATTCCAGCAATAATTACCGCAACGTATCCAACAAAGTCATGTCTAAAATCGAAATAATTTCTTACGAATTCTTTGACCGTTTCATTAGTGTCAAGCTCAGCTTCTACGTCTCCAAACTGTGAAGCAACCAATCCGTAAAGTGTCCAAGAAATGGGACAAGTGTAATAGTACCATCTCCACCACACTGGGATTCTCTGTTACCGAAACAAAAAAAATTAGAATTGTTAAGCCCACATGATTTCTTTTCCTAATGCATTTGAGTGAAATTTTTCGGTACTACTTACTGTCTTTGGAATGATGAATCCAGAGAAAAGGTTCCATAACGCATAGAATGCCGATGAAATTATAGCGGCTATATTATGATTTGGTGTTACAGCCACTGTCATCATCCCGTATAATGTGAAGTACAACAAGGTGAAATACATGAAGAAAAGATACCAAAAGAACTTGGCTACTGTCCACTCAAATCCAATCATTGCATATACTATGACACCGTATATAAGCGTTTGAACGAGAAGGTTGGGGAGTTCGACCACAGCCTGCAGGACAAAGGAGTTGGTAAGAATACTATGTTATTGTTATCTTATAGTAGGGATAATTACAAAAACTACCCCTGATGTTTGGGTTAATTACAGAAAAACCCAGAATTGTTTGAAAATTACAAAACACCCCTTGAGGTTTGATTATGTGTTAAATGTAAGGGGTAATTGAAATATTTTTACAAATATAAGGGGGTGTTTGGAATGCTCTTGCTTATGAAGGGGGTAAAGAGTAATACATAATCAAACCTCACGTTTTTTTTTTTTTTTTTTTTTTGTAATTTTCAAAAACCTGTGGGTTTTTTTGTAGTTAGCCCAAACCTCGGGGGTAGTTTTTGTAATTATCCCTATTTTATATTCTAATCATCTTGCATAGATTTTTGATGCTACCTGTCCGAAGGCATATGGCAAAGCCGAATACATCCCTGCTGCTCGTTCTCTGTAGAAAACCGTTCTCTCAATAGCAACAACTGGTTGAACTGATGTAGCATTTTGTACGCCAAGAAATAGAACAGCAGCATACATTGAACCCATTGCATTGAAGATATCTTGCTGTTTTCTCCTACAAAATCATGCATACAGACATAAGGGTTATCTGTTTCATAAAGCATGCCGGAATAGTCTAGGTGATGTTGGTTCTAATCTATTGACTAACCTTTTTGAACCAAGATCCCAGAAAATAGTTCCGAACATTACTGCAATGAATGTTGTAAATAGCAATCTCACTGCAGTGTACGGTGGGTTTCTCCAGTATGACCAATGTTGTTTACATAGGCAAGCCATGCATTGAGTCCAGAAAGATTGAGAATAACGTTTTGGGAAGTGTAGATCTCTCGAGCCTGGTGCAGGTACACTCAGTTCCTTGATCAAAGCTTTGTTTCTCCTGAATTATTCACCAAAGAGTTTTAAAAAAAGTTATTTAATCATGTGTAGTTTTGCAAACATTTCCATAAAGATTAGGGATAATTACAAAAAAAGAAAAAAAGAAAAAAACACCATGAGGTTCAGACTAATTACAAAAAAATCAAGAGATTTTTGAAAATTGCAAAAAAGAAACCTTAAGGTTTGATTCATTCCTCTTCATAACATGAAAAAACATTTCAAAACCCCCTGATATTTATAGATATATTATAGTTAACCCCTCAATTTAAGTCAGAATCAAACATGAGGGGACTTTTTGTAATTTAAAAACATATCTGGATTTTTTTTAATTAGTCCAAACCTTGGGGATTTTTGTATTTATCCCTAAACATGAATTAATTGTGTAACAAGCATTGTGTTTTAAGTTCCACTAGTCTAGATATTGTGTTGGTTTTATTCTTGTGAGAGGGATAATCGATCAAACATATTTTTCAGTCTTACCTGTAAAGCTCAGAGTTTTTATATAGTTCAGCAAAATCAACACCAAGAACTTCTTCTTGTCCTGACGAAGTTACTTCCAGCATCCACGTTGCTGGATTATAACCGTCTTTAATTTTACTGATTCCATCAATCCCCTGTAAAAAAATGTATATTTGTACTTAGCATAGAGTTTTGGATTTTCAAATTTCGCGCTGTAATAACTAATTATCTCACCTCAAAATACTTAATGAGCTGAGAAGAATGCCGGCCTAAAGGACCTACATATATTTCTTCACCTCCTCGTTTGAGTAGTAGTAGCTGCAATTATTTCTAACACTTTAATTGGTTTTCTTTGGTGTAGAAGACAAATCAAAGGAAACGTAGACGAGGTACATACCTCATCAAAAGCATCAAAAATGTCAATGCTTGGTTGATGGATTGTGCACACCACAGTTCGACCTGTATCCACAGTGTTTCTCACAGTTCTCATTACAATTGCAGCTGCTCTAGCATCAAGCCCTGATGTTGGCTCATCCATGAATATGATAGACGGGTTGGCCACAAGTTCGACCGCAATAGTTAGCCGTTTTCGTTGCTCAGTTGAAAGACCGTTCACACCGGGCAAGCCTACGAGTGCTTCTTTCAATGGAGTAAGCTCGACTAGTTCCATAACCTCTTCGATGAACATCTGCATTTCATTTATTGGTTTCGAGTCAGTAAAACTTCTCGGTCATTGTTTAGGTTAATATTAAATACCCTTAAGATCCAGAGATATTTCATAATCAGAAATACCCCCTTGACGTTTGTTTCTATTTAACAAATTATAGGTAAGTAAATAGAAACCTCAAGTGCTTGTAACACCTTAAGGGGGTATTTATAATTTTGAAAGATAATTGGGGTTTTTTCTAATTAAGCTGAACCTCAGGGGTAGTTTTTGTAATTTACCATTCATTTTTTTTTTGTTTCAAATATATATTTGATAAGCAGAAAGCACCTTTCGTGTTGCAGTGTCGACTTCAGGAGGCAAGCGAAGCCATGCAGAAAATTGTAAGGACTCATAAACCGTAACATGAGGAGAGTGGATGTCAGTTTGCTCACAATATCCTGCTATACGCGCGAACGTTTCTTGCTTCTTTGGGTACCCTGATATCGTGATTGTCCCGTTAATATATCCTCCAGTTTTTCTACCCGCCAATACGTCCATCAGCGTAGTCTTTCCTGCCCCACTAATGCCCATCAGGGCCGTCAAAACTCCCGGCCTGAAAGCACCACTGACGCCTTTCAAAAGCTCCAGTCGGTCCTCTTGAACGCCATGAGCTTTCATTTCCTGCAAGCATATAATAAACCCGCTTTAGTCAATTGTCAGTTGATAGTAAGTGAACTCAAATCGTCACAAGAAACCGAAAGTACCTGTGGCATATCCACTGCATAACGGATGTCATCGAACGTGATTGAAAGAGGTTCGAAAGGTAAAATCATTCCTCTCTTCCTATTTGGATCAGCGTTACTAATAACGCCCACTCTTGACGACATAGTTCTTGATGATACGCTCCTGTGAACATCATCGTATCTTCCTGCATATGTTTACCATTTCATTTAATTGTCACAACTTTTGATTACTTGTGAATTACGAGAGGTTAATGACTTACCAGAAGTTCTGCTTCCTACGGACGACAGTTCAACATGCTCGCCTCTTTTGCTGGCAATCCTCTCTGCTAATGTTTCTTCTGATAGAATAGCTTGGGGTTTCCCAAATGCTGCATCAAATATACAAATGCTTCTCAATTTTTATCTAATAAAACGAAACTGAATAATACAAAGGGATAATTACAAAGAAAACCTTGAGTTTTGGTCTAATTACAAAAAATCCAGAGATTTTTGAACTCCTTGAGGTCTGATTCCGTCTACAATTTCCCACTTCATAAACAAAGAACATCTCAGAAATCCCCTGACATTTATAGAAATATTATAGGTGCCCCCTTAAATTTAATACGTAATCAAACCTGGGGGGTATTTTGTAATTTTGAAACAACTCTGGATATTTTTTTAAATAGCCCAAACTTTGATGGGGTTTTTGTAATTATCCCTAATATAAATATTTGTTTAAAAGAATACTTACGGTTGAGATAAGTTAGAGCCAAGGTCACTAGGAAATTGAATAGAAATACATATCCAACAATTGCTCCTACACCAATCCAGTACCAATGTGGTTCTGGAAAAATTCCTCGAGACTTTAAGATTGTCAACCCGACTGGTTCTGACGAGTTAGGAGGAACCTGTAACAAACATATAAATCATTGATGTTAACTTTACTTAATTCATCTCCTAGCCTCCTCCATGATAAACCTCAAAATATACAAAAGATTCTTACATGGTTCCAACTCTTTCCAAGAAACTCATTCACCGCTATGGCGTTCTGTCCATACATCAACGGTGAGATCCAATAACCCCATATCCACCATTTTCTAATATCATCTGATAAAGAAGTAGTTATAAGCTCATCAGATTTTGACCAACACAAATAGTAAATTATAGATTTCTCTAAGTATATTATTTTGATACCTCTTGATAGAATAAATCCACCTAAGACAAGAACTGTGAGTAATGCACATGATCCAAATGTATTTGCAACTATGATGTTTCTTCCTAGTGCCCCCATGAGACGAAAAAGTGCAGAAGCCATTTGATTGACACATATAAGCAGAAGCAAATGTTTGAAAAATCTGTCATTGTAAGAACAGAGAGATCAAGAATCTGCATACTTATATATATTGATGTGCATTGTGGTAAAGTAGAATGAATATTAATTACCTTCCTGCATCGGAATCATATCCCGTGGCATAATAAGTCATACCTACCCAAACTGCAACTTCGACAAGCGTGATTGAATTTTGAGGATCCATGCTGGCAAAGAATATGCCCATGGAGGAAAAAACAGAAGGTCCCTTTGCTTGTAAAAGACTGGAAGTTTTAAAATACTGAGGGCAAGCTCTGAGAATCCATTGAACATTATCATTATCAGGGCGTAAAAGAGAGCACCCATGTAAATCCCACCATCCGTCACTGTTTTCTTAGGCATTTCGGTTTTTAGAAATACTGTCATCGATATGCTAGCCATAAGGATAAGCTGGAAAGCGAAAAGAATAGTAGTTAGAGAATTTTTTATGAATAAGTTGTAAAAGTGCTTTATCTGTGTGTAAAAGTTGTGTAAATGTCAAACAAGAAGCAAAATCAGAAATTGAAAGCAGAATCAAAATTGTAAAAATTGTCATTTGAAAATACCAAAAAAACTATATTTTTTCCAGCCAAAAGCTGACAATCACTTTTCTCAAGTGTTTGCAAACAGTCTCTTAGTATAGAACCATAGATATTAGCATAACTTTTGTGGCTGAATCTTACTTGTATCATCTTGAATATGTACACAAATGAGTTTCTCTTCATCAGCAAGAATTCTCTAGCTACACAGGCTTTTAGAAGTTCTTTTTTGCTAACGCCGTATTTATTTTTGGTTAGTGCAGCAGGGTGGCTTTTTCCTTGGGAAAAGGAACAGCAAGCTCATCGCCAAGCTTTCGTCCCACATGGAATGACTGAAATGCTTCAGAAAACTCCTTCACAGAAACATAACTGTAAGGCTCATCTTTGTTTATCCAGTACTGTTCTTGATCTTTCTTCGATGTCACCTAAAATTTCCCATGACAAAGAAGTTTGAATTGTGTTCCAGATTCTTTAAGGAAAGTAAAAAAGGAAAAATGATAGAAAGCATTTAAGGTTTACTTCTTGCAAAAAATCGGCTACTCCTTTTCTCTCAGGACATCTGAAGCCCATATATTCAAAGAATTCTAGTACATTTTCGGGGACCTTGATACACAATCTGACCGTCTGATAAAATAATTATGTCATCAAATAAGTCATACGTTTCTGGTGCGGGCTGCAGAAGTGAGATTATAGCAGTTCCTTGTAAAATGTGGATTGATTGCCTTATTGAGTTCACGATTTGGAAAGTTGTCGAACTATCCAAACCAGTTGATATCTCATCCATAAACAGTGCTCTTGCTGGTCCAACCATCATTTCCCTGAATTACATTTGAATTAAGTACATTTAAGTGCTCAAGAAATTTTGCCTTGAATTGCAACATTTTTTGGGATATTACATAAAAAAACCCAGGTTTGGGCTAATTACAAAAAATCCAAAGATGTTTCAAAATTACTAAAAGCCCCCTCAGGTTTGTTTGATTATGTCTTAAATTTAAGGGGGTAACTATAATATTTCTATAAGTATCAGGATGGGCTGCTTATGAAGGGGGAAAATGTAAGAGGTATCAAACCTCAAGGGTTTTCTTTTATAATTTTCAGAAACCTCTGGAGTTTTTTTTTTGTAATTAGCCCGAACCTTAGGGAGGTTTTTGTAATTATCCCTTTTTTTTATCATAGTACCTGTTGTGAGTCTCTTTCGTTGTCCTCCAGAAATTCCTCGAACCATTTCATCACCAACTAAAGTATCGGCACATACTTCAAGCCCCAAGATCTGTTAATTTGAAGATTGTTGAAAATAACAAGTGATTTTCATGCATATCTTTGATAATTGATATAAGTGCTAGCAGTATTTTGATACTTTTGAGTTGTTACCTTAATGATGTAATCCGTCACGACACTTGCTTCTTGGCCTCCAATATATGCTGCCTGTAGAATGAATAGCCAAAAAAGACAAGAAGATGAATTTCATGGCTTATTACAAACATGAAAAGAAATTTGGTCTTAAACTCATATTATTAACCTTCATGAAAACATCAAGATCAGGGTCTGGTTTAATATTTGCTTCCTTTTCTCTCCTTGACAATTCAGCCAGCATATCTGCAAACCCCAAACAAAACCAACTAATGTAAATACTAATGTTTATGATTATGACATATGTTGCCGAATAAAACAGGATTCTTAATCACCATAACGAGCTCCAACTCCTTGACATCTCGCCGAAAATGCCAATGTTTCTCTAACTGTCAATTCTCCTATGTGCAGATCATGCTGACTTATGTAAGCCGATGTCCTTTGTGGTACAAAATCTATCATCTCGTGTCCATTGTAAGTTACTCTTCCTGATACCTGAATATGATGGAATTAATTTTCTTGTCTTTCTGATTCAATATTATGTTATTTAAGATAAATCTCTCAAGAAATCAGCACTTGTACTTGAATTTCTGTTTACTCACTTTTAACTCAGGATCAAGTTTTCCAGCCAAAGCTAGGAGTAATGTTGTTTTTCCAGAACTTGGGGGCCCTAGAAGCAGTGTCATTCTGCAAAACAGAGTATTATTAAATTAAGAGATAATTGCAAAAAATACCCTTAAGGTTTAGTCTAATTAACAAAAAAACCCAAAATTACAAAATATGCTTAGATATTTATTTCTATTTTACAAATTTCACCATCAATAGGGGGGTATTTGTTAAGTAAATAGAAATCCTAAGGTGGTGTTTGTAATTTTGAAAAGAATTGAGTTGTTCTGTAATTAAGTCAAATCTCAAGGGTAGTTTATGCAATTAGGAAAAGATGAACTGCAGCTTTTGGACCAAGAAAATAACAGGAAAGAAAATGTTTAAATATGATGAGTTTACATTACTCTTTGCTCACCTTCCAGGTTTGATAATTCCACTGACATCATGCAGAATTGGAAATGGTTTCTTCCGGTTTGGAAGAATATGAAGATAACTCAAGATACCCTATGCATAAGAAATAAAGGCAGCATAAAGGTCAGAAATTCAGACCAACATTTGTTTTCTTTTATCTTATGATGTCTGAATGAGATGAATCACCTCCAATATATTAACAGTAAAGTTGAATACTGTAGGCAAAGCTCTACCGCCAACATAAGCATCTGCATCGACATTTAAGTGCTCGAATCGAACTTCAATCGTCGGAAGATCAAGGCCAACCCTGTATCAATTTTCTTAACCACAGTTAAACTAAATACAAACAATCAACCAATGAAAACAGGACAAGACTGGATGAATAACACGTGTCGTTGAGATATACATGGATCGTTGATTGTTTTAATAAATCGACACATGTCATTCATCCAGGAAATCTGAATCCACGAAAAAACTTTATTGTCCGAATTTTACCTCTGAATACGTTCCTTCAGTTTTAGCAAAAACTTCTCATTGCCTTCCTCTGCAATTTTCAATAGCCTCTCAACAAGATTCTTTCTTTCGACTAATCCGAGATTCTTTATATCGACTTCACGCGGTTTACCCTCTTCTTCTGTAAGAATGCCTCTCCTTATACGAAGATTTGTCGGAAGTTTTTCCAACGCTGCCCATTTTAACGCTTCTTCATCGTCTGCCTCTACAGATGATCTTGAAAAAGCTTCCATGCCGGTGTTTCGCCATATATTCGAACTACTTAAACGCGCGCTACTAACCCTGAATATATCACCACCTTCCATTATGATGTCGAAAAATAGTCCCTTAGAAAATGCACTGGAAAGCTTCCATGCTAGAGATGAAGCTTGAAAAAACAGGTATCTTTTTTTATGGTCTGTTTCTGTCTTGGGCTCTTTTTTATAGTTAGTTTTGGTAATGTAGAGGAAATATACTATTTTAATCTTATCTGTCTGTATGTGGGCTTGATTTTGGAGGGATTTCTTTCTTTGAATAATATGATGAAATTAAATACATCATATGAAGTAGTAAAGGTCAACATGGCATTTACAAATTTAGTGGGTGATGTAAGGATTGATGTCATGAAAATTCATTTTTGATTCATGAATAATATTATTTTGTGTTAATAATTAAAAGGCGGAAATTCAAACAAGTTGCTCATTATACCACCAAATGTCTTTTACCTTTTAAATTACCCATCTCCCATTATTATTTCATACGTTTTTGCTTTCTTTATAGGTTTGCATTTCACCTAACTTCTTTTGTTTCTTTCCCCTTTGCAATGCTCGGTTTTATCTGAAAATATATTCTTCCACAATGTTTTTAAATTACACCTTAATTTATGGTTAAGTAAAACATATTTATTGATTGCTGTAGCAACAATCTGTTTTTTCGAGATGGGTGTTTTTTTTAACTCAAATGGTAAAACCGTACATATAGAATATGGTTTGTTAATTTCGTCGACTGTTCCTTTTGATTTAAACAAACAAAAGAATAAATAAATAACAATACTGAAATTAATGTATGATTTGGTATCCTCAAATGATGCAAAAATCTCAGTGTCTTTCCAATAATTTGAGAAAATGCACCGTCTCGATTTAGTAGGGATATGTTCTGTTCAAGATCAGAAAAATAATCTCAAATTCTCAGCATGATATGAAAGCCAACTGGATATATAAAATAAATGTGGTGTCACATGGTAAGCTTTATTATACTATTGCATAAGTTTTGATTTCTTTGTCTGCCAAAAAAGAGCATATTGATTTCCTTTGTACTTGAATAGGCATAAGCAACTGATATCATATCCTTCAATGCAAATGGTGTGAAGTTTTTCTCCCCAAGTTGTGTTATTGATTATTTTGAGAAATTTTGACGCCTTTTTTGAATTTTGACAATTGGAAAATCATGAACTATTATTAGATCGTACTAGCTCATCGTAGGTCATAGGCCACTGATATCATATCGTACTCTTATCAATTATCTAGTGTATTGAAACACGAGATGAAATAGAGAATTAATAAAATAGGAGATTAGTTAGGTCCGCTCCAAATCACTATGGTATTAAATTTTATTATTACTACTACTACTACGACTAGTATCATATATGATGTTATTGAGAACCATTCTCTCTTGATAAAAACTTGTGCCAGACTGTCTGATGTGTTAAAATCCGTCAGACAGATCCTAAACCAAAATCCGTTGGCATTTTTGTAATATTTCAAGGCAGTGCCATAGTGTCATTGCGCTAAAAAAATAGAGCTAGTCTCCTATCAGACCGTCTAACGGATCTAGATCCGTTAGACGGGTCTAAATATCCTACCCATCAAAACCTCGATCCGGATCCGCAAAAAAAAAAAAATCCATCGACTCCAAATCTACGGCTGTCTCTACCTTCTCCGCTCAAAGTCCGCCGCCCATGTATCCGCCGCGTCGAGGTGGAATCGCCCGCTCTCCGGCGAGAATGCCGTCGAACGCCTCCCTGTCGTCGTGCTCTTCCCACAAATCTCACAGACATGATTTTTCTTTCTGATGATATAAAAAAGAGAATTAGTTCTTGTATATAGAACAACGTTCTTAAATAATTGTCATTCAAAGCCATTGAAAGATGATGCAGTAAGGTTTTCTCAGAAAAAAAGATGATGCAGTAAGGTGAAGGTCCACCTTAGGCGCTCCCAATTACTACAAACATGTCGGTTGGTGTCAAAAAGTTAGGACAATTGCATTTTTATCCAACATTCTTAAATACAAGAACAGAGATATATAAAAGAGTTCAACAAGAAAAAAGGAGAAGGATTAGTATGACATCAAAGTGAGGAGGACTAATTATGGATCATTTTCTTGGTAAATTAGAAAGTGAAATATGGAGGAGATGTACAGGTCATTCTTACCAAAATCCTTATTTAAGAATGGATATTGCAATAGCAGAGTATTTGAAGACGAAGAACTTAATGATACAAGTATTAGTATCAACTAATACTTTTATGTAGAAATACTAATACATTTTATAAGAAAACTAATACTTTGCAGGAACACTACTAAAAATACTCTCTAGGAAATTACTAATACTTTTTCGAGAAACTACTAATACTTTTCCGAGGGACAACTAATACATTTCGGGAGTATATTCATGAGAAATACTAAAATACTCTTCAGGGAACTACTAATACATTTCAGAATAACTACTAATACTTTTTAGAAGGACGGCTAATACTTTTCAGAAGGACTGTTAATACATTTAAGGAGAAAATTTAAATTATATTCAGGGAAACTACTAATACATTTCAGAAGAACTGCTAATACATTTTAGAAGGACGACTAATACTTTTTCAGAAGGATTGTTAATTCATTTGGGGAGAAAAAATTAATTATATTCAAGGAACTACTAATACTTTTTCGAGGAACTACTAATACTTTTTGAGGGACTGCTAATACATTTTGGGAGTATATTCAGTGAAAATTCTAAAAAACTCTACAGGGAACTACTAATACATTTCAGAAGAACTGCTAATACTTTTTATAAGGACGACTAATACCTTTCAGAAGGACTGCTAATACTGGTGGTCCCTGAAAATTACTAAACACCACTGTTAATATTACGGAAATGCCACCGGTCCGCGGGTCGATCCGTTTAACAGTCGACAGTTAGGCGATTCGATAGGAGTTTTTGTGAAAAAAATATTAGTTTTTCCTCTGAAAAATATTACTAATTTCTCTTAGAAATATTAGTAGTTTTTTTAGTAGCCCTCCGGAAAAAGTATTAGTTTTTCCGCTCAACAGTATTAGTAATTCCTAAAATGTATTAGTATTCACTTGGGAAATATTAGGTTTTTCCCTCAAAGGTATTTTAGTAATTCTCTATTAAGTATTATTTTTTTACCTTAAAAGTACCACTATAGTTAGAGAGTCAATTGGCCCGCCGGTCCGATATTTCAATGGGTGGCTTCATTATCATAGCCCGAAAACCAGGGCCTCAAAAGCCCGCCCTGGTGGCTAGCCTGATCGGCCCGACCTTTTTAGTGTATTTTCCATTGATGGGTTGGGCTGGGCTCCCCATTTTGACGGCCCGGTACACTATTTGGCCTGGCCCGATTTTTTCAAAAGCCCGACGGGCTCGGCTCAGCCTGGCCCGATATTTTGACAGCTCTAACTAGAGTACAAAAGTATTAGTTGTTCCTCACGAAAAGTATTAGTTTTTCCTATGAAAATTATTAGTAGTCTCCCTCAAATTATTTAGCAGTTCTCCTAAAAAAGTGTTAGTTTTTCTATTGAAAAATATTAGTATTCTCCTAAAAGGTATTAGCGATTCACCTTAAAAGTATTAGTCGAACTTGGTCTCTTTGCAAAAAGAAATAAAATGATGAGAAAGAAGCAACTTAAATGAAATCTTCCTAAGCCCCCCATCTATAAGAATTCTTCTAAGCAAATGCATTTGAATGGGCTTCTTCATGTACTCATTTGTTGACTAACACACAATAATTAACTAATTATTGAGTTCCACACGAGAAAAAATAATTTTGACAGATCGGTTAATTTGAAGATAGCAGAGGGTTGATTGGTAATGAAGATTCCCGATTCTGATGGAAGAAAAAAAGAATGAAATAAGGAAGACTTTTAAGATAGAGAGAGAGAGAGAGACTCCAAAGAAAATGAGAAAAGAGGAAGGAGACTTGGAGCAAATCTCGTTTTCTTTTTTTTAAAAGATTCGGATTAGATGTTGGGGATCCGTCTAACGGACTTAAATCTGTTAGACCATCTAACAGGAGATATACTCTTTTCTCTTTTAATTTAAGTTTTTTGGAAAAAAATTATTTTATAGTAGTAGATAAATTTGAGAGTCTCTCCCTAGTTATGACTCATAGCTTATGAGCATGTGCACATCACAATTGTCTTTTAGTTCAGAGCATCTTCTTGAGAAAAGAAGTTGGATATGAGAAGTGAAGGGAAAAGAAAACATGCAAAAAGATTATAATAAACAGAAGTTTTTATCCTCTAGAAGAAAGCAACATCCACATATGCAAATAAAAACAAAACATCTTAGAAAAATATGTATCAGTAGTATATTTTCCACTTGCTAACCCCTTTTTTTTTAAAAAAAAAAAAGATAAAGAGAAAGAAATTAAGAAAGAAAAGATGGTGGGATCAGGTCAAACAAGAAGTTGATAAATCTACAAGTATTGTCAAAGCTCATTAGTCAAATACATTTAATGGTGGTACCTTCAATAAAATACAGAAAATTGGTTCATATAAGAAAGAAAAAGGCCTAAAACAATTTGGAAATGATACGTACAGGTGTGTCTAATATAATGTAAAATCATGCTGATCGATACAAGCTGGGCCTGTCTCCCTTCTAGAAGTTGTGTTGCATAGTTTTTTCTTGATTTTCTTGTTTGTTGCAAAGTCCCACTATTCGTGAAATAAATTTGGATCTTAAATGTCTATCCATTAAAGAAAGATACTAAATTTTGAAGGTTTTAATTACTTCAATTTTTTTTTTTTTTTTGAAAGGTCTTAAATTAACGCCCTACGCCTTTGTGCTTAGTACTTCAGCTTCACTTGTTCCAGTTTCTGTAACTTTATTTACTTTTGAACTGATTTTTATAGGTAAATTAAAAAAAAAAAACTAAATGAGATTTAGCCTAATTGTAAAAAATAGTCATGATTCAAAATACATACCGCTTGAGATATTACTAATCCCCCAATTAAGGTTTGTTTACCTAGGAGTGACATACACCATAGGTTTGACAAAATGCAGCGCCTTGGATTACAACATATGTTGCAGATGTATGATTATACTGAACAAATTGCTAGTGTCATCACACAAGTGTTGGGATCCCGACGTCTACGTACCTTCAAAGTGAAGCTATCTACCCAAGAGTATTCATGCGGTCAATTGAAGAAAGATGGAATACCATGCTCTCATGTAATGCAAGCTTGTAGGTATTTTACGGTTGATCCAACAATTTTTATGAAACAATATTATAGCACTAGCACTTATTTCAGGACATACTCTTCGGGACATTTTGAAATAATGCCCGACGATGATGAATGGGATGATCCACCTTTCTAATTGCAACACAATTCCAAGCGTCATGCTATCAGACGTCATGGGGGGATACAAGTCTAGGGATGGCAATGGGTAGGTTACCCACCCATTTAAGGCTATCCATACCCGAATCCTATAATATTTATACTACCCGTACCTGTCCCAAACCCGATTAAGAAACTATATCTATTACTCGCACTCCATCCTAAATCTATTTCCCGATACCCGAGTACTACCCGCACTCCGCCTAATACCCATTTATTTTATATAAAAACTTATAATTATATGAATATTTAGATAACTATTAAATGGACACCCTACCAAAAACTAATTATTATATAAGAAAATGCTAATATGTTAAATTCTTAATAAATATAAAAATTAACCATTTTATTTTGTAAGTCACTAAAGACTACCATCATTTATCAACTAAATCAAAAGATCACAATACATTCCTTAAAATTGTAGAATCAACATTGGTACATCATTTAGTAGTTTTATCAAGCTTGGCAAAGATAAACAGAGTTGATATGATCACAAATTCAAAATAAATGACAATTTTATATCTTCTTTGTATAAAATAAAAAATTATGTTGGGCTTCTATGAAGAAATGTATAATGTCATATGAAAAAAATTAATGAAAGTTACTAAAGAGTAAACGGGTTCGGGTAGTGGTGGGTATCCGAGGGGTAAAATCATACCCTACCCGTTTATAAATGGGTAGTAATTTCTCATCTCATACCCGTCTCAAATTCAATAAAGAGTATCCATACCCGTTCCATTAGGATCTGGGCGGATAGTACCCGCATCTACTCATCCCATTGTCATCCCTAGATACAATATCAAGAATTCGTAATGAGATTTATCGTACACAAACTCGTGCGAGGCAACAATATCATGCACGCAAAAGGGCAGAAACTTCACAGTGCGGATCTTCATCCCATCATATTCAGTTTGTTGTGTTGTATCTAGGAAATGATAATTGTAATAAAAACTAGGAATGTGTAATTCGTGGTTATTTAGTTTGCTTTTTGATAGAAATAATGATTCTAATAAAAATTTGGGGTAGGTAATTTTTTAGTTGTTACATGCTTTCTGTCTTTTTTATGTATCATATATGTTGTCTTATTTATTTTCTATGCCATCTGTCTTTTTATTTTCAATGTCTTCTGTCTATTTTCCATGTCGACTTTCTTATTGATTGTACATTTCCACTCCACATGATGGATTATACACAGGTGTACCAGAAGGTGGCTTTGTTTTGACCGCACAGGGGACTCATCGATCTAAGATTGTATATTTAGGGCAAGTTGATAAGGTACTATTGACTCGTCAGGGATGCGATCTCTTTTGAGTTTTAGGTCGTGCGATAATCGGTTGCATCCCTGTGTATTGGATATTTTGTATGATATGGGCTTTAATTTTATGGTGTTGCACGGTGTGGTGCCATGGTCAATGATCATCATCTTTATTACTGCAATAGTGGAGCGATGGCACCCCGTGACACACGCATTCCATTTGCCTATTGGAGAGACTACAGTGACATTCTGAGACGTGGCCATTATATAGGGTTTACCCGTAGATGGGGACGATGCAGTTGGTCGTGATCTTTATAGTACATGTGACGAGTGGCGTGCTTTTTGTGCACCCTACCTAGGGTTTGTGCCGACTAAGCAGTAGATGAGGGGGAGGTTACAGATATTCTACCCAGTCATTAAAAAGTGTTTGATAGGTATTCAAATCACAAATTATATTCTTGAGGACTAGGTTGAACAATATGCATGTGGGTGTGTAATGCTCTTATTTGGGTGTCCTATGATGTCAGACTCCTCCAGGAATAATGCCTCGTTGCTATACCTGCAGCATCTACATAATGTTAGAGTAGTTGGGCGTTTCAGTTTGGGCAGCACAATTTTAGTATTATGTACTATGAGCTTTGCAATGTTGCACATAAGGAAAAAAAGATAGTGGGTGGACAATTGGGCTTTCACAGGTGTATCTTTATAATTATGCAGTTTATGTGATGCATTTATAGTTTATGTTGGTAATAACAATATTCTTTTGTAGATTTAGGCATGGTCTCAGATGAATATTATAGTGCCCTAGAATATATGTCACATGATTCTACATGTTACATTTGTAGGTGTTGATGGTAGAGTATCGTGGTTACTGTACGAGGCCAGGCAGATATAATATCACAGCTATACTCGCACCACCAGAAATTCTATACATATATATACGAGAGATTTTTTTTGGCTATTACCTACGATCGGGTAATACCCATTTAAATTATTCGTTACTATTATTCAACACACACACCACATTTTGATGGATGGATATTTTTTGGCAGTTTTTATGAGAGCCTTATGATTGAGTGCGCCAGATACTGTCGATCTTGACCTCGTTTCCTGACTACGCATTGATTATTGCGATGTCTACTTATCAGTTATGCAATTGTGAAGATATACCATCCACATCGAGTGGTCAGACAATTTGGTTGTACACTAGGTATTCCTAAACATATATACCATACACATATGGAGTTACATGACATTAGTTAGAGGCTAGGACGACACTGATTGAGAACATTTCCATCGAGCATGGGTCCAGCTATGGGATCAGAGACATTCACATCTACTTGATGTTGAGGTGCTTGTAGGAGATGATAATACGGTCGAGGATGTATGGAGTGGTCCGATATTACAAGATGATTGATATCGCTAGTCACTTACCTAATACGGGTGGGTTTGACCATCGACACGATAGTACATGATGCCATACTATACTTACTTCTTTCTAACTTGATTTCTTATAGTAAAATATGAGCATCATGACAAAAAAAAAAAAATAATGTGCATGTTATTTGTATTTTTCAGTTTACATGGATGGAACAACTTAGCTTAGTTCGGCTTTGCGTTATTCGAGGGCGTTTAGTCATTTGCATATTTATGACATGTTGCTAGGGATGTCAACGATGACATTGAGCATATATTGTAAAGGCTTATACCACACATATCTGCCATCAGATGATATACCTACCAAGAGATCCATGAGAGAAATTACATATCGTAGGACATGCGACAGAAGACGACATCATCAGTCACAACCATTTACAGTTGGTGCTTCCGTTTTTCATGATGTTCCTCCATCGGACACAGCTCCTCCTATTGATATACATGGACCTTCTACTTATACACCTCATATGCACCATGGTAAGAATTTTACAAAATTCTTAAAAAAATTATATTAGGAAAAAAAATAAAACTATTGTAGTTGATAACTTTTCAGTGTATATGACAGATCCGTCTACATCCACTCTTGCTTATGATGTCCTTCAACCAGTACAGACTGGGCACAACACATCGCAATGGATGTCATTTACATCCCTATTACAAATAGATTATGGTGTTATGGGAGTTCCATATGATGATCATGATCAGTTCACATCCGAGCATCTACATTTCAACATATCGCCCCTTTCATTTCCGTCTACACTCAGTGGGTATCGTGATTTGACTGGAAAGTCTACCTCATCTTGCATCTACTCATCATACCACAGATGATCAAGAATATGATGACCAACCACTATTGATATCTTGTCCGGGCCGTCCAATTGATATCTTCTCAATTTAGCTCTGTTTCCTATAAAAACTACAAGAATACGCAGTATCATGTCCTTCTAAGGATACCAAATAAAACACACTAAATATACGTGCAAATGAATCAAATATATATATAGGGATTGGTTCAAATGAGACCAATCCCTTTAGTTTAGTACATAAGAACACTTATGGACTCTTGATTTAAAATTTTGGATGGTGTAGATTATTTTAGTTAATTTAGGCTTATAAGGGTATAATTGTATTTCTATATTTAATCAGTTATGTTAATTGGACGGGTATTAGCCATTTTTAAGAAAACATAATCCTACCTTTTCAGTTACCCGATTTTTAGGGAGGAAAAATAATCAACTTCAAGTGTTTTTTTTCAAAATTGATACTTCTTTCCACCATATTTGTGAACAGTCATTTTATTGTATACTTAGTTCAGTGGACTTGTATACTTAGTCATGTTTTATTGTATATTTAGTTCAGTGGATTTATATATTTGGTTCAGTGGAATCGTATTCTTAGTTATATAAGTAGTGTAGTAAGTAGTTTAGTGAATTTGTATACTTAGTTCTGTGGATTTGTACTTAGTTCAATGAAATTGTATACTTAGTTATATAAGCAATTCAGTGGAATTGTGTATTTAGTTCAGTGTAATTGTATACTTAGTTAAATGTTTATGTATACTTAGTAATATTTTAATGTATAGTTAGTTCAATGTAATTGTATACTTAGTTAAATGTTTCTGTATACTTAGTAATGTTTTAATGTACAGATAGTTTAGTGTAATTGTATACTTAGTTAATTATTTATGTATACTTAGTAATGTTTTAATGTATAGTTAGTTTAGTGTAATTGTATACTTTTCATTAATTGTTGTATGATTCTGTTGCCATATTTGAATAATTTGCACGTTCGAATGGGAAGGGAGAGAAATGAAAGGTGAATCGCTTGACTATGGGGACGTGATCAATACAAGATCATGCCCCTAATTTTTAGGAAGCGGTTACTATATTTAATTTCATGGATTCCTATTTTACCCTTTTTGTTGTATACTTACTTATGAAATGTTGTATATATTGTAATATATCTTGGCCATTGATTTACTATATGGATGATGTAGATTTGGTCCTATGGACTAACCTAGGAGGGTGGTCTCACAGGATCCTCTCCCTATATATATATATATATATATATATATATATGTATGTATGTATATAGGATTTGGTTCAAATGTGACCACCCTCCCTAGGTGAGACAGTGTGGACTCATCTTACCCATTGATCTTAAAAAATGAAGGGATGTGATTAATTCAGTTTTTTTAATTATGTCCTAATTTTCGCGATTTTAAGGGTAAGATTGTAATTTGGTAATTCAAATTAGTGGTGCCGATTTTATGGGCTAAAATTGACACCGCCGGATTTTGTGGCGGAATTTAAGGAACCTGTTTTCTTTCCCAAATATTTTTATTTTACAGCATAGTTAGGGTTCTTCTACTGCATAACTAGACATCAAATAATGCATATTTAGTTATTTTGTTGGCACTGTTTTACGAAAACAAGACATAATTGAATATAACGTACCGCATATGTAGTTATACTACACTGCATAAATAGGTTCAATATAATGTATATTTAGTTATGAAAATGGGATGTTGCTTTTGGAAATTATAAAAATGAGATGTTACATAATGTACTGCATATTTAGTTATTCCACAATGCATAGATAGTTTCTAGATAATACATAGTTAGTGGGTTTTGTTGCATAGTTTATGACGTCTTGCATTGTTGGATATACTGTACTACCTTCATATTATTTTTTTTACGCTGCATAGATAGTTTTCAGATAATGCATATTTAGTTGAGTTTTGTTGCATATTTAGTTTTCGAACTCACTGTTCGTTATTTCTCCGTAATATTGCACCGATTTTTCTTGTTTTTTCTTTGTAGTTTTCATGAACTGTAATTTTCGAGTTCTTCACAGTTTCTTTATTTGTGTTAATGGAGGAATGAGAGAGAGAGAGAGACGTGAGATTGGGGAAATTGAGAGATGTATGAGAGAGAAAGAGATTTGATTCCATTTTTGTAACTAACTTGTTATGTTATTTTACCCTACTACCCTTATATTGATTAAATTAATATTTTAATATATTTTTATCCATTAAATCATACCCATTGATTAATAGTGGGGATGGTTGAGATTAGTCCATCGTTGTGTCTCACATAGAGACATGGTCTCACTTGATCCTCCTCATATATAGGGAGAGGGTTATATGAGACCACCTCATAGGGTAAGTCCATAGGGACCAATCCTCGCCACATATCTAGATTTTTCAATGGTTATGATTTTAGAGCTAAAAATCAAATTAAATGTTGGTAATTAGAGAAAGGGGTAAATTAGACATCCTACTGCATTACCCTAATATTCATGGGATTAACATTCACATTATGATCACACAATCTATGCAAATCTCACATCAAATTCAACGTGAACAAATCTCATCTTTCTTCTTCTTCAACGCACTACTATGAGAAATCATTCATCATTCTTTTTCAACGCACTATTCTTTGAAAAATGTTTGGATAATTTGCCATAGTTGCTGAGCTTGACTTGATTCGAAGTTTGCTTATGAAGATATAATTTGTTGCTTGTGTAGATGTGTCATAGTGCTTTTATATACCATTAACTACATAAGCAAGTCATAAGCAACAAATTCATATTACATAAGCAACAATCCAATACTATATAAGCAATGAATATACACTACGTATGCACCACGAATACATTAACTACATAAGCAAGCCATACCAACAAACCCATACTACATAAGCAACAAGTCTATACTACATAAGCAACGAATATACACTACGTATGCACCACGGATATATTAACTACATAAGCAAGTCATAAGTAACAAACTCATACTACATAAGCAACAAGTCTATATTACATAAGCAACGAATATACACTACGTATGCACCACGAATACATTAACTACATAAGCAAGTCATAAGCAACAAACACATACTACATAAGCGATAAGCCTATACTTAGAGCTGGCAATGGGCCGGGCCGTGCCGGCCCAAGCCCAATGGGCCAGTTTAGAAAATTGGGCTGGATCGGGTCGGGACTAATTTCATCGGGCCTAGAGATTTCATGGCCCAGCCCAGCCCAACTGCGGGCTGCGGGCCATCGGGCCAAACCGGCCCAAGTGAAATATTGTAAAAAAAAAGTTAATAAAAAAAATTAAATGACTAATCAAACAAACCAAACCTCTTCACCATCAGCTTATATATATATATATATTTACACGTATATATACACACATGAAAATGAATGACTAATGTTCATGTGGGAAATACTGTGGAGTCTGCAATGTTGATAAAGTAAATTGACAAAGTGAGGGTTAAAATTGTTTCAGTGGTTAGTGGGTAGGGGTTTATTTTGGTTTTGTTTGTAAAATTGAGAAAGTGGGGCTTGAGTTGAGGGTTAAAATTGTTTCAGTGGTCAGTGGGTAGGGGTTTAAACTATTGCGCTTGCTGTTGCTGACTTGCAGGACGGAACCAAGGAAAAGGTTTGCAGATTTTCTTTTTTATTGAAATAATACCGGGCTCGGGCCAGCCCGAAAAAAATGGGCTTTTTTGGCCCGAGCCCGACATGCCCGTCGGGCCTCCTGGATCGGGCCTTAAAAAACAAGGCCCAGCCCAGCCCTATGGGTCGGGCCAATTTTGTCAGCTCTACCTATACTACATAAGCAATGAATATACACTACACATGCATCACAGATACATTAACTACATAAGCAAGTCATAAGAACAACCCTATACTACATAAGCAACAGAGAATTTTTTTGAAACGAAACGCTGGAGAGAGAGTGTGCGTGAAGAGTGGGTGAAATCGCGTGAAAGAGGGAATGAAATCTTAAGAATCGATTCTAAAGTGTCAAATTACCACCCCACCCTTTTTAATTCTTTGAAACGAAAAATAAACATAAAAAATCCTAAAAACTGACCACCCAAAATTGTTGATCTATGGTTAGGATGTGTCCCCATGGACTCACCCCAAGTAGGAGGACCTATTTGATCCCTATCATATATATATATATATATATATATATATATATATATATATATATAGAGAGGGTTATATGAGACCACCTCATAGGGGTAAGTCCATATGGACCAATCCTAGCCACATATCTATATTTTTCAATGGTTGTGATTTTAGACCTAAAAATTCAGATTAAATGTTGGTAATTAGAGAAAGAGGTAAATTAGTCATCCTACAAAATTACCCAATATTCATGGGATTCTGTTCACATTATGATCACACAATCTATCCAACTCTCACATCAAATTCAACGTGAACAAATCTCATCTTCCTTAATTATCCTCCTTCTTCTTCAACTCACTACTGTGAGAAATCATTCATCATTCTTCTTCAACGCACTATTGTGTGAAAAAAGTTGCAGACAATTTGTCATAGTTGCTAGAGCTTGACTTCAGTTCGAAGTTTGCTTATGAAGATGTAATTTGTTGCTTGTGTAGATGTGTCATTGTGGTTTTATATACCATTAACTACATAAGCAAGTCATAAGCAACAAATCCATACTACATAAACAACAATCCTATACTACATAAGCAACAAATATACACTACGTATGCACCACGAATACATTAGCTACATAAGCAAGTCATAGCAACAAACCCATACTACATAAGCAACAAGCCTACACTAAATAAGCAACGAATATACACTACGTATGCACCACGGATACATTAACTACATAAGCAAGTCATAAGCAACAAACTCATACTACATAAGCAACAAGTCTATATTAGATAAGCAACAAATATACACTACGTATGCACCACGAATACATTAACTACATAAGCAAGTCATAAGCAACAAACCAATACTACATAAGCGATAAACATATACTACATAAGCAACGAATATACACTACACATGCATCACAGATACATTAACTACATAAGCAAGTCATAAGCAACAACCCTGTACTACATAAGCAACAGAGAAATTTTTTGAAATCGAAAACTGGAGAGAGAGTATGCGTGAAGAGTGGGTGAAATCGCGTGAAAGAGGGAATGAAATCTTAGTAACTAATTCTAAAGTGCCAAATTACCACCCTACTTTTTTAATTCTTCGAAACAAAAAAATAAACATAAAAAAGCCCTAAAAACTGGATTCGAAATTGTTTATCTATGGTTAAGATGTGTCCCATGGACTCACCCCAAAGTAGGAGGATCTATTTAATTAATATCCTATATATATATATATATATATATATATATATCAAAATAAGCCTCTAAATGCAAGTATATATTTACACGTACCAACACTACCACAAATCAAGTGTCAATGCAACATAATGACACATTTAATGAATCAGAATCCGTGTATGATCTATGAATCGCCACCATTAGCAATTCATTTTTTGAATTTATTTATTTAAACTTATAAAAATAAAATTAAGGTTCATTGATTGTAACATCCACAAGCATTTACCCGAAAAATGATGATCTAAAAATCAGGAAATGAGATGATACCCAACTGGATAATATCCAACTCTCCTTTAATTATGATAAGTGTCCAATAATGACATATGCATATGATTTTTACAAAATAAAAAAAGTTCAAAATGGACACATGTCACTATCAAGCCCACTTGCTTAGCATCTAATTAGCTCTAAAAACCTGACATTTCCATAATATGGATCTATAATCTTCCTCCCCAAATCAAAAACCCCAATGTGTACTAAAATCCCATTGAATCCTAAGAAGATTTGTCGGTCCAAAGTCAACGCTTCTATTTTAAATAATAAGTTAAATACTTTTATTTAGGAATTCACGCCTCCTACTTATTATGTGTACCATGTGCACTTACTTTACTTCCATCATTAAATTATATCATTAGCTTAGTAAAATCTCAGTGAATAATATTAAAGAAAACACTTGTGGGATTCCCAAAACTTTCCGTAATTACATATTTGCATCCTTAAATTGTGAACCCGATATTGTCTGAATGCGTGACATAAAAGTTTTGGTTTCTGGGAGTCAGCAATTTTTTGTGTATAATTTAACTGACATTTGGGAATCTTTACCTTATTAACACAGAGAAGATATTCATGATCTTTTGATGCTTATTTTTTTTTTTTGAAATTCATGATGTTGTAAGCTAATTCTTTTCAAATTTGATATTAAAATTCAAACTTTAAACAAGGTACTAGGGTCGAAGTGAACAATTCAGAAAATACAATTTTTTTTTTAAAAAATCTCTTTAAAAAATAAAAATGCTTGTTTTTTTTTTTTTACTTTTTCCAAACACACAAATGGAATCGAACCTTTGACCTCTAAGGAGGGAAATGAGACCACTAGGCCCATTGACATCGGTGAGAAAAAAAATGCGTGTTGGTGGAAGAATTATAGAAGAAGAACAAAATAAATCTTGTAATGCAATCTTCTTATCTAAATCCCCCAAGGTTAAAGCTGGCTTAGAATTTTAGATCAAGGAATTGAATTTATTCCAATATCCTTACATGTTAATTACAGAAGTCGATAATTTTTAAGGGACTAATATATACGTGACTATTATAATGGTTTTCCCATCCCCTTCAAGTTTTGATCGACACAAAATCAAATTGTTGATTGGATGATGGATAGGACAAAATTTGTATAGAAGAATACTACGTTGCAATCGGAATAGATATAGGGCTTTCTTTGCTATTCTGAGTTTCTGACAACTATCGATAATTACCATTTTTCTTTGCTTTATCTTTTATTTTATTTCTTCTACCCACATTACAATCAAATTTCAAACTGTACAAATAATTACATCATTTATAACACTAAAACACGAAATATTCATTCTTTCAAAAAAAAATATTAATAAAAGAAATTGATATGTATAAAAAGGTTTAAATCCAAGAACTTTTCAACTTTGAACCTTATAATTTAAGCAATGACTTTTTTTTAGAGAAAGTTAAGCAATAACTTAATCTAGCAATAACAACAAATAAATGTGTTCCCTCAAAAAAAAAAATGTGCGATAGAATCTTGAAATTTGCTAGTTAGTATCGGTGACTACCCGATTGTTTTGGTTTTGTTGAAGGTAACATAAGATTCTTTCTTACATTATTAAGTTTGTGGGCCTTGTCGTATGCATTTGGAGGTACGCCTATAACCCAACTAACATGTAGGGATGGCAATAGGGACCTGACCCGACCTTAGAACGGGCCAGGTCCGCCCCATGACAGAGGCAGGCGGGTCAGGTATTGTAATTGCCCGCCCCGCCCGCCCGTCCCAAGAGATATATATACACTAATATTATTATTATATGATATTATAAAAATAAAAAATACATTTAGATTTCACAAAAAAAATACATTTACAATAATACATTATAGAATATTATAAAAATATAAAAATATATTTAAATTTCACAAAAAGAATAAAAAATACACTTTGTTAAATTAATTTTAAGCTTAAAAATTCAAAAGCAGGCGGGCGGACCCGCCCAGACATGGGGACGCGGGGCAGCCATTTTGGACCCGTGGCAGGGCACGGGGCGGGGCGGGTCCGGGTATTCAATTACCCACCCCGCCCCATTGCCATCCCTACTAACATGACCTCATGCACTTATCATGATAGAAACGGAAGTTAGAAATATTAATTTAATGGCATCCTTCGAAATTGATTTTCGGAACTTATTGAATAATAAATTTAAAATTCGAAGAAGGAATTAGTATAATATTGTTGCCCATGACAAAACGAGAGACAATTTTGCTGATGAGGATAATGATGGTCATTTTATTTATGATTAGAAATTATTTGAGCTAAATATTACTCAACGAAGCGTTTGTAGTCCAACGGTTAGGATAATTGCCTTCTAAGCAATAGACCCGGGTTCGACTCCCGGCAAACGCAATCATTTTGTTTTTGTTTATTTACTCTGATGCTGTCTTCTTTAATAAATCTGATGTTTTTATTGTATCTACTCTAAAATATCGGATGATCCTGCGGTTTTGAGAGTCAATTTTCGATATGGTCAGACTGAAGGCAATTTCTTGTGGTCCTGGACTAACTAGTTCACATTTGAAGCCATACACAAAAGTACGATACTAAATGTAACATCCCAATTTCGTAAAAATAAAAATATACAATTTGCGATTTATTAAAGTGCTGAAAATAAAATAAACCCAAGCTTGAAAACGCATTTCTTAAAGGGAAATAAATAATACTTGTCATAAATGCGAAAATACTCGTGGAAAGGTGTCCCAAAAAATTAAATTCATAAAAGCTACTTAGTCTTTAATATCATAAAAATAAAAACAAAATAAAGGGGCCCTTTAATTTCTTGATTCGACTTCCACCATCCCCTTTGCCACGCTCCGGCTCCTTCATTCATCTGTGGAAAACATGGGGTGAGCATATAACTATTGTGGTGGGACGTGAATGCCTAAATTAAATACACAATATAATCACTCATGCACACACACCTATGCTTTTCATGCTTGTACAATTAAGTACCTTGCTTTTCATGCTTGTACAATTAAGTACCTTGCTTTTCATGCTTGTACAATTAAGTACCTTGTTTTTCATGCTTGTACAATTAAGTACCTTGCTTTTCATGCTTGTACAATTAAGTACCTTGCTTTTCATGCTTGTACAATTAAGTACCATGCTTTTCATGCTTGTACAATTAAGTACCTTGCTTTTCATGCTTGTACAATTAAGTACCTTGCTTTCCATGCTTGTACAATTAAGTACCATGCTTTCCATGTTTAACGTGCCCGTACACAAATAATCATACAATGCATTTAAAGTAGACATAAGCAGTAAAATCCCACCTTAAAAGTAGAAACTTCGTGAAAAAAATGCGGGTGTGCGAGCCTAAAAATCGGATTCTTCGTCTACTACAACGGTAACTGGCGGCGGCGATCGGCGGTCATGGTGGCAACCGGCTTCTCTCGCTTCCTTTATTTCTCTTTCCCAATTCCTTGGTTTTTATCTAGGGTTTTGGTTATGGGGCTTAGGGTTTGAGAAAGTGGTGGCCATAGTGGAGGTGCCTGTGGCGTCGGCGGTGGTGGAGCACGACGGTGATGGTGGCGGCGGTTTTTAGGGAGGAGAAAAAGAAGAAGAAGAATTTATCTTCTTGCTTGGTGTAGAAAATTGTGAATAAAAATCCTAAGGGAGACTTTCAATTTATAGGCCAAGGATTTAAATAATTTAAGGCAAGAATATTTTGTTGAAATTTGATTGCCAAAAATACTTTGATTTACATGCCATAAACGCATATTTGATTTCTTTCTCTTATAAACACGATTTTCCCTTTTCTAAAAATTGACTTTCCTTTATTATGGAAATAAAATCAGAAATTAAATCCCCAATTTAGGAAATTTAGGGTTTCGAAAATTCTAAATCATCCCCAAATTCGATTATAGTCAAACCCTAATTTTATCCCCAATTAAAAAAGAACCGGGTATTACACTAAATAATTTATTTTAATTGCAAATTAGGGCTGTTTCATGAGATACTGATTTTTTGTTCAGTAACTTATGAGTAATCCATCTGGTTAACTTGTAATAATGCATAATGTTCTTGATTGTTGAAATAGAGCTATCTTGATCAAAACATGATGCAGTTCTCAGTTAAGCATTGTTCTTGAAGCGGAAGGAATATATTACTAAAGCAGGGAAAAAAATGTCTTAAATACCCTTTCATTTTAGCCTAGTCATATCCTCTATTGGTGTCCTTTGTGTTGCTTAAAGGAACACTTATAACAATCACTAACAAGGATTTTCTGTGTGTGCCTCTTGCAGTTTTATAGACTTGTTGATATTATTATTATATCTGTCCCATAAATATGTGCCTGTTATTTTCCATCTAAGAGAGCTTTTTTTTCAATCCCACCAAAATGGTTGGAGCAAATTTCTGGATCAATGCATCTTCTAGAAG
This sequence comes from Rehmannia glutinosa, assembly GCA_016081115.2. Taxonomy (NCBI): domain Eukaryota; kingdom Viridiplantae; phylum Streptophyta; class Magnoliopsida; order Lamiales; family Orobanchaceae; genus Rehmannia; species Rehmannia glutinosa. The sequence continues at coordinate 16,338,339 of CM071925.1, forward strand.
CTTCTCAGCTTCATCTTCTGGAAGTGTAACTGCAACCACTCTACTATACGGCCCATCGCCTCCCGGTGATGGAAGTATAACTATCTGCCCTGGTCCAACAGCCGGTTCAATATAGTACGACACACGAATTGGGCTTACATTGCCTTCAAAAACCGCAGAATATGAGTCCACATTCTCCAAATTGACACAAATCAGATGAGAACCATTCATCCATGGAGTGTTTTCGCATTTTTCTTGTTCCAACCATTCGATCAAGTCCATAACCTCATCACCGTCCATTTCTGAAACCGCCTTTTCTATAAAAGCCGCAGCTTTAGATACTTTGCTTTCATTAAGTCCATCTCCTAGCACTCTGTTATACACCATGCAGTTTCCAAAAAAGCCCTTGTCCAAATCTAGCACTTTCCGCATGTCTAAACATATGGACATGTCGACTAAAGCGGTTTTCATTCCCTTTACCTTGCTAATACGCGTCCAAAATAGCGCGGCCAGGGCCTGAAAGGGCGTTAGGCTTGGTTCGTGATCGTGTTGATTTGGGATTCCAGCCATGGCAATGCAAGTTCTTACCATTTCTTGATTGAATTGAAGAGTGATAGTTGTTTGTTTTGTGTGTGATATTGGGGATGGATTTTCTATAGCTGATTTGTAGTGGTTGATCAAGTAAGATTGAAGTTTTGTGGTGTTGGTGTTTTTGTTTTCATGTGTTTGAAGTGGCAGGGGATGGAATAGAGGTGGAGATTTAATTTTGCCACTTAGCGTCATGTCTGCCCATGCTTTGATCATCATCGTGGCGCAGATGGGATCGGAAAGCAGGTGAGTACAGCTCAAACCAATTGCTAATCCACCACCTTCAAATTCAGTGATCTGCACCATTCGTAAATTAGTGCTAACATCTCCTTAAGTTTGCAAATTCAAGATTTAGATCAGTAAGAGTGTAAAATAATCTATTATTTCCTTTTTTTTTTTTATACTAGTTCAATTTGGTAGCTAATTAAGGGAGTGTTTGCAAAAACTTCTGATTTTTGAGGAAATGATTTATCGCAGTAGAAACAAAAGCAGTTAAGTTTACTCATAGAAACTAAAAGTTAATAAGTTAAAGGATTGTGTTTGGTGAATAAGTTGTACAAGTGTTTAATTTGTGTATAAAAACATCGAACCCGAAGCAGAATCAAAAATCTAAAAGCACCTGTTCTGCTGCTTTTCTCACTAAATATGAAGGACCAAAAAGAAGAGTTGACATTTGAAAACACTAAAAACTATCTTTTTCACCCAAAAGCTAACAATTCCTTTATCTTTTTTTTTTTTTTTTTTTTTTTGGGGGTGGGGGTTGCGAACACTTACTAAGCGAAGATGGTGACCATTTCTGGAAAATCTGATGTAGCCTCAAAAGAATTATGGTTAGGCTAATTATTGTAATACCTGAACATAAAAGGTAGACCAGAAATATGGTTTGTGAAACATTTGCTCCCAGTGAACTAGCTTGAGCTCCTTTTCTCTATCAGCATTCTGCAACCACTCAAACACACTTCCCTTCACCCTTGCTTCTACCATTCTTAAACCAGCATCATTGCATTTGATCATCCACCGTCCATCAGGCGTCCTCAATAATCGTCCTGTGACTATTGGAAAAGCAGATAACATCTCAGATATCGAGTCTCTCAGCTTCTTAGTCACTTCTCCAGACCTTCTCTTTGTGGGAAAATCGTAATAGAACACTAAACGGAGATGATTACGTTCCATTACTCGGTCAAGTGATGATAGAGGGCTGAATTTTCCTGGCTGCACGGGTTTTGTGCTGACCACGGTTCGTTTACAGATAAACGAAACTTCAGCCATGGAGTAAAACTTTTTAGTGGTGTTTGGTTTGATTTTAGGCTTGTATCAGTACACAAAGTATTTGTAGCCTCATTTGTTTGTGGGGAAGGGAAAAACTACCCCCATAATTACTGGGAACATAAATTTATCATGACAGCAATTGCCTCAACTGATTTTAGTTTTGCCATTTATATTATATTAGGTTGTTGCCTGCCAAAACATCTATCTTCTGACTCTTATATATTCTTATCCTTTACTCAATTGATCCATATATTCTGGTTATTTCAGAACAATATACAAAATATTATGGTTGTTTCGGAACGATACCAAAAAAAAAAAAAATTATTCCCGCATGCCTTTGCTGTGTATGATTCTACCTGGATAAAATGGAAGGAGGGAGTGAGTTTAAGGGAGTGTTTGCAAACACTTCTGCTTTCGGAGGAAGTGATTTATTGCAAAGGAAGGGACAAGTAGTTGAGAATCAAAAGTTGGTAGTGTTTGCAAATAGAAACTCAAGATTGATTAAGCTCCGCGAGAGTGTTTGGTGGATAAGTTGTAAAAGTATTTTATTTGTGTAGTCAAGCCAGAAGCACAATTAAAAAGCTAAAGCAACCCTCCTGCTTTTAGATTTTGATTAAATGAAGCATAATCAGAAGCAAAAGCTGACATTGACAAACACTAAAAAGTTATTTTTTTCAGCTAAAAGCTGAGAATCACTTTTTTCTTTTTTAATGTTTGCAAACACTTCCTGAATGTAAAATGAGAAAATAACAATATGCTTCCAGATTATGGAAAAGTGAATGTGATTACTATTGTGTTTATCTGAGGATGTCATATTGCCATATAACTTGTTAATGTCAGTCATTAGAATGATGCCTACAAGAAGATTGTCATAATATAACGTAGTGCTGGTCTGCTGGAAGTGTGTGAGTTTCCATTATGTGCTTCTGGATTTTGATTGGAGTTCTGCCATATCACTTAAGATTTTATAATACCCTGATTTTTAGGTAACTGGCAATGTCTATTAGGCTATGCCAATGTCACAAAGATGTAAATTTTAGGTTTCCCTAGTAATTTTGTCCGGGTGGAAATGCCTTGGATGAGTCAATTTTCTCCTCAATAAAGAATTGAGCTTGACACGATAATTATACAAAAAACCAAGGGGCTGTCATTGTTTTCCTCTCAGTTTCCAGGGAATGAGAGAGATTCATATCCCTATCATGAAAATATTATATAATCTTGAAATAATTTAACTTTCATGGATGTTCTTTTCTGATCAAAACATAAAACCTTGTTTTTCATATATTCCATGTCGTAATAGATTATATATTTATGAGGCCTCTCCAAAATTCATTTTCACTCAAAACTTAATGGGAGCCCAGTGTTCTGTTTTTGTGAACAAGTCAGGTGTTGAGATGGAACTCCGGGTTTTCCTACCTCCAGCCCGGCCCGATAAATACAGGAAAATCATCAGGATAAAACCTGGTGGAGTGAAGTTATTGAAGACTAGAAAGTTGTGCTGTGAGGACTCAAGTCCTGAAAACCCTTTTCACCTAATGGTTTTCGTGGACGGAGTCTACACAGGAACGACTTTGTATTCGTTTCATATTAAGAAGTACACAAAAATCCTTGGCTATGTGGACAACAACGGTTTTGTCCATCTAAAAGGCATCAGAATCAGATTTCTAGCTTCTGCAGGCTGATCAAGTAAGTAATCCATCTTCTCATTTTTTCATTCTTTTTTTATTGCAAAAATTGTCTATTGCAGTCCAAGAGTGCATAGTTTTATGATGTTACCTAAGAAAATAATGAAACCAGATTTCTATCCATTAAAGCACTATAGTACTAATGTACTATGCACTTCTTTTGTGCATCTTCTAAAAGATATGCTTCTTTGCATGCTGCTCGGATATGTTATACTATACGATCGATTAAAGTTTTCGATTTTCTGTTAATTGGCAGGCGAAACTGGAACGATGATGTCTTGTTTCTTGACTGAAAACTTGAAGGGGATTGGAGAACTGGCTCAGCCCTGTTGAAGTTTATTTTTCACCATGTTGAATTTTTCTGCTTGCTTTTTTAATTTTATTTTCCTACATCAACAGCATGTATAAGTTGGGAGCTGTGTGTAAATGGGTTCCCTGATATCTTGTTTGTGGTATTAGTTTTTCTTTTTGTTGTACTCCTCGACAATGTTAAGGATGTATTGTGGTTTGTACTTTTGATTTGATGAATAATATTGATGTTGTGCCTAATAAAGTAATGGGATAATTTCATTTTTCATACCCAATCTATACCCTAATTTCACTTTTGATACCCCTGTTTTCAACCTAATCAAGATTGGTACCTAATGTTCACAAAATTAATCATATTTGGTACCTTTCCGTTAACTCTCCGTTAACTCTAACAGTTTAACCTGTTATAGCAGGTTTCCTTCTTGGAACAACCTTTCAATTTCAGTACCTAATGTTTTATGGAAGAGGTACTAATGTTTTATGAATAATCTCTTCCAAAGACTCCATACTTTACTTGGCTACAATAATGGAAATAGTCCATTACGACCATATCGTGCCCAACATGCTTAGTAAAATTAATAGATCCCTTAAAATTCATACCTCTTTTGACCGAAAACACCGGGTTAAGTGGTTCGTTAACGCCACCAATCGGAAAATTATCGCCCCCAGATCGTTTGACAAAACAAACTCCTCACTGTTCAACCTCACCTCGGGGAAGATGATCCGCAAGTTATCCGGCCCCTTCAAGACTTTGCTCAAAGACATGACTTGGTTCGTTTCCTACTCCAGCGTAAAAGTATTTCTTGAAGGGATAGATCAATAGAACACTATGAACACATGTTGAACAAAAGCCTTTATTTTATTAAGAACTTAAAGAAAAATTTATTACATTAGTAATCTCCTTTTGGGAGGAGAAAACTTGTTTAGCCTCTCATTATTGAGGCTTGCACTCTAAAAATACATAAATTTAAAAACTAAACACTCAAACTTATTACAAATTTTCACTCAGATTTTATTGTAAGAAAACTAAGGGAAATGTTCGATGTCCTCGGCCTTCCTTCAAATCCCGCAATTTATAGAGGTAAGTCCAGGACTTGAAATTCGGACTTCAAATCTTGTTGAGATGTAAGACGTCCTTGCTTACGTCATACTCCCGAATTATTACTCGCTTGTTTGTCTTCCTTCTCTTTCCGCGTGACTCAAACCCCCATGTGATGGTTGTCGGGAATCTTTTAAAAGTTGGTCCTGCGTGGTCCCCGAGGAAAACGCGTCTTGTGAGTGGGCCCTTGTCCTTTCCAACCGTATGGTCCTGTCGGTCGGGTTTGGGTGGAAACCTTTCCCAAACTCGGGTTCCTTCGTTCGGGCATGCTTGGATGATCCGGTCGATCCAACGGCCAACATGCGCCATGTTACAAAATTTCCGGTAAGTTTCTTTGCTCGTCGGAATCTTGTTTTCCCAGAGAATTCTCCTTTTGGTTTGAAGAGTTCCTCCGCAAATCCTCGTGGTTGATCCAGTCATCGAATTCAAAAGGAAAGATCCATTCGCCGAATGCGGAAGAACTTAAATGGATATTTGACTTTGTCCATTTGATTAGACAAACCCAAAGACCCCATGCAAATCGGTAGAAGTTTCGTCTTGAGGAAAATGCTCCTACTAACACGGTCCTTCTTCTCGGTGAAGCCGCCTTAATGTATTTTAAAGCATTTACATCCGGTCTTCTTAGCTTGATGAAATGAAAAGCTTCATTAAAGTCTTTTCTTTTGGTTCGTGAGAGCCGCGACCGATAAAATACAGTTCAAAATATCGCCTACGGCCAAGTGTGGATTATCGCCCAGGTCTCGTAGAATCGCTTCCCAATCCATTTCGGTAATTTTGAGATTTCTGGGAATCCTGGTGACACGGTATAGATTGACGCTAAAGCTCCAAAATTATACCATTCATGTACTTCATTTGGATGACTTCCTGGTTTCATCCAAACTCGGGATACTTTCCTGAGATATCAACCATTGTTTTTTCGGGTTAATACCTTGTCTTGTAACTAGTTTCTCCCATTGTCGCCGATATACCGCATAGAGAAATCTTATTCTCGTCGTTTGAACCTTAGATTTGCCATGTCTGTGGCCTAAGATTCAACTCTCCCTCTTTACCCCAGAGGTCTTTGGGTTGACTTGAAGACTCGGGTTGTGGGTTGTGAGCTTCAACATTAAATTCTGATTTGTACACCTGGGGGATGCATCACCCGCAACACTTGTGATTATGGTACTTGAATCCATAACCTCCGGGTTAGAGCCCCGTACTCTCTCGGCCCTTTTTTGCACCGTAGGAGATGCGGCTGGAAGAGAGGCCCTTGCGGTGCTAAGAACAATTGTCCTTGAGCGAACCGGCATGCTCGTATTTGACTAGAAACGGATTTGGTCAGCTGTTGAAGTCGCCCAAAGAACACGCATTGAGACATAACGCCCCAAAATCTCGCTTCTAGACTCTCCAGGTTTTCCCGAGATGTCTTACTCGTTTAAGGACCTCACAAGAACGCGTCCTTCCATCTCGTGTCAAGAAATCGCAAGAATATTTTCATGAGATTTTATAATGACAATATCATAATCATAATATTGACATTCAGCTTGCCATCTAAGTAATCGAGCCTTTTTCGGTTTTGATTCAATTTTGTTTTTCGAAAAGCCTTGACACTTGAATTATCAATTTTTAAAGTAAACTTTTTAGCCAAAAAATAGAGGCCATTTTTTAAAAGCCTTTTCGATTGCAAAGAATTCTTTCGTTAATATGCCACCGAAGTTGCTTCACTAGGGGTGAATAAACCACCGCGAGATCTGCATGGCACTTCCTCGTTTGGTGTGACTTTGGTAAGAACCGCCGCCCACCAATCATCACCGGCATCCGGTACGTAACCAACCCGTCCTCGTCTTGGGGAATCGCAAGTTTTGGAAGCTTTTTACAAACTTCTTTAAGTTGCTTAATTCCTTCTTGATGTTCATCTTCCCAATTGAATCGTGATCTTTTTTAAGTAATGGGCTAAACACCTTCGTAGTATGCTAGATTGTTAATAAACATTCCAAAGAAAATTAACAACTCCTTAAAACTCGGAAAGTCGCTTCTTGTCTTTTAGTGTATCCGAAATCCCGTATCTTTTCCACAATATGATTCTCGTAGAATAATTCCCAGATTCATCGATTTCAATTCCGAGGAATTCAACTGTCTTGTCGCAATTACCGCCTTCTTTTCCGAAAGCACTAATCCTTCTTTGTGACAAACATCTGAAAATATTTCCAAATGTTTGAGATGCTCCTTCATGTTCTTTGATGCGATTAGGATGTCGTCGATATACACGAACATGAAACTAAAATAATCTTTGAAAAGATTATCCATCTTTCTTTGATATATCTGGGGTGCGTTAGCCAATCCCATAGGCATCACGTTCCAAATATAGTGTCCCTGTGGTGTAGAGAAGTCGTAAACTTCTTACTTTCTTCCTCCATCTTAACGGTAGAATCCGGACTTGCAATCGAACTTTGAGAATATCTTGGCACCTTTGATATAGTTAACCAGATGTTCTCTGCTTGGGATATAGTATCCGTCGAACTCCAAAATGTTATTAATTCCCTTGTAATTAATAACAAGCCTTGGCTTTTCTCTTTTGATTTCTCCATGGTTTCTGACTAAGAACCCTGGACTGCTGTATGGAGAAACTCCTGGTGAAATCAACTTAAGGTCAAGATGTTCCTTAAGTATCTTCTGCATATCCTCACGATCTTCCTGATTCATAAGGATTGGTTTGAATCTTACGAACTCGTACTCCTTTCCAGGTTTAACCTTTAAGGAAGCTTTAAGCTCGTTCTTATCCCACCAAGCCAAAGGATCTTCATTGTAATTCCTTTGGATCTTCTTCTTGATGTCCTCGAGTGATATTTGTTCCTCTATGGTTACATCACTGTGGATTCTCCATTAGACTCATCCATAATTCTCGCAATGGCCGAGTGACTCGTTCTTCTCCTTGTACTACGAATGAATACAAATTATTATCCCATATCTTCCGATCCTTACGGATGGAACCAAATTGTCTATAGGATAATAAAGCTTCACCAAATTTCCTTCGATCCGCCATTTTTGGATTGCGAAGTTTGGCTTCATCACCACGCTTGTCACTGCGAAAATTAATGGGCATTTTTCGTAAAATGCTTCCGCAGATCTCGGACAATAATCTTATGATCACATAAGGTTGTGAAAATAAGTCTTCTCGTCTCGTTCTCTTGTGTGAACCGCTTGAATGTTTTGCAGGAAATTGTTTCCTAGCAAAATATCCGCACTGTATCACGGAAATAGATTGGTGGCGTTTTTACTTTGTACCTACGGGCACGCCCGCGCCTCCGATCATTATTTTCGCTTGTTTAATTCTCCCGTTAAGGATAAGAATCCTTTTAGAGAAATCTCTTCCCCGCAATAGTGGGTAAATCTTCTCCAATTTCTTTAGGAAAAACATCCGCTGCAAAGTACATATTCCAAAGACTAATCAAATATAGGCGGCGAAATAATCGGCCAGTATTGAGATATAACATTCCAATAGAAATGTATATGGAGAATGGACTAGTGGTCATCGATTTGATCTTTTATTAGCCACTTTGTGAACTCCATTCCGTCTTGTAATCTTTCCAAGGTTTATGTTCCTCAAGAAATTCAATTCCCGTATTAATTGTTCGGGATCTTTCCCCGCAACTCCTGTGATAGTGAGCTCAATTTCTCCTATCTTCAGCTTTCGATACCTTCCAACGATTGGTTGTTGGAGATAATATAGAACATCACAAGGAAAGATGTTTTCCTTTTGAGTGATGTCGAATATTACTTCAACCTCTCGCCATCCTCTCGGACATTTCGGCTCTCCTGCTGTTTTAAAAACATCGGGGATGCGCCGAATCGTATTTCTTGGTCTCCTTTCTTCCCAACGGCCGCTACTCACCATTCTCTTCTTTGCCGAAAGACATCCTTCTGTGCTCAACTCGAGACTCACTTTTGTTGAAGACTGGTTGATCTTGAATTATCATATCAATCTCCTTAATAGTTGGAGATTCAATAATTTCTGTAACACCACCCTGGCAAAGTCCTCAAAGATTCTTGGGACTTCAATAAATTCCTTTCTCAAGAATACTTGAATGATGGGTATTCGAGAGAGCATAGGAAATCTTGTATGTGATCGAGTAAAGTCTGCTTTCCTTCTTTCATCAAATCGACTCTTTTGAAATCTTGATGAAGGGTTAGGACTCTCTTTCAAGTCTCGATCTCCCAAATTGTATGCAATTCTAGGATAGACATTAAATGCCAATTTCCCCGCATACAAATTTCTCCCAGAACCGCTCCAAGGCATGAATCCTTGAGATGCGAGATTCGCTTGTCAAAGACAAAGCAAGATTAAGAGGTGAATCTATTCCTTCTTTGAATGTTGCTTTAATAATTACTCTTATGGCTCGATATGAATCCATGAGAGTGTATTTGCAACTTCTCTTTTAACTTTGCTTTTGATCTCTTGTATTTCTCTAATAGGGACCAAGCGCATCTCGATCAGTTCTTCGTAAACTCCATCGGAATAGCAAATTCTCCGGTTGTTACCTGTGGATAATTTGGTGTTTTACGTTATGAAACCCAATTTTATCCAATGCTTTTTCCATTGCTCCAATTGTAAATCCATCATAGACTTGAAGCTTTGGATCTTCCTTCATGATTCTCATAAGAGTTTTATGAGAAACCGTCGTGTGAGAGAGGAATCCCGACATATCCTCCCGATGTCTGTCAAGAATTTCTTCTTCACTGACGATTAAGTGAGTCACTTCCATCATCGAATAGATCTCTTCTTCATAGATGCTTTCATCCGAGGGAATATCCTCAAATTGATACACCGTATTAAATCGATAATAGACATGACTTCTTCGATTTTTTGGTGTGGACTCAAATGCGTCGACTCCTCGTTTTTGATTTGTCCTGGGCAATCCGTTGAGATATGCCCTCTTGCTCCGCATGTCCAAAGAATTACTGATCTGCAGGAAACTTTCATTAGCTCCGGTGTTAGACGCCTCGAAAGTTCTTCTCCCCGGGTTCTATCGGTACTTGCTTGATTAGAACTCGATGATGAGATTCTACTCCCGCCAGGCCGGTCTTTGCCCCGATTTATAACCCGGGCTTTTTGTTTTGAACCTTCAGGTCTCCATGAAGACCGCTTTTTGTTTCGCTTCCGGCGGTATGGATGGCTTCTCTCCTTCTTCTTCTTGTGCCTTGGTTGACCTCCCACAATGTTGGGATATCATTATCCACGCAACATAGAGGAACTACTTTGTTAATTCCTCTTAATCTCTTGTAATTCTGTGCGGAGAGCCGCTTGATAGCACCATTCGATAACTTGGCCTTTAGGAAAGACATTTTTTCGCCACGCTTTCTACTTGACTCCACCTTGTATTCCCGATAAGCATTTCTCTCCGGGGACTCGGAATTTTGGCAAAGAATAGATGTGCGACTTCTTTTTCCTCAATCTTGGATTTCCACCGTATTCGGTGAACAACTTGATATATTCGTCTATATGACAAATATATGAGTGAGCTTTCTGGCTATAGAGGGCTTGTTTATATTTCTTTCTTTTTCATCCTCTAATCCTCGAAATAACCCGTCTTAGATGAATGGATTTTGAATAGTTTTGCCATACCATCGACAATTCCTTTAAGTGATTCCCGATGTGACCGAACTTTTCGTACTAGCATCGGTCATATCCCTGCAATCTTCACCGATCCTTCAAGACTCATTTCAAGGAGTAAAATGAATTAATCCTTTGTAAGATCGAGGGTTCTGCTGAAATTCTCATAGTCAAGCCCATTCATCAATGAGAACTTCTCTGTTTTTAAAATCGGGATGTCCAGATTTAACATCAACCCATACGGATGTATTGGGTCGAGGTGAGATCTTCCATAAGGCCTCGATAAACATTCGGCCTTAGGTGAGGTTGTCAGTTCCCGCAAGAGGTTTCGACCTCCGTCCACGAAAGTGGATCACTCCCGGTCGTGAAATCCCCAAAGATGTGGCATCCTCTCGTCCCGAGCTCCATGATGTGAACCCGCATTTCTTCGACGTTAGGATTAATCGGTGGCGGTGGTGGAGGAATTGGTCTACCTTGTGGGTCATAGGTAACCAAAGTCGATTCTCACTGCGTTCATCTTTAAATCTACAATACCTAATCCTGCGAAGGATTACGCCAGTCATGTAGATCTTTAAGATTCATCTTTTCAATATCCATCTTTTTTAATTTTTGATGGATTTTCCTTTGATTAAAGCAATGAGCTTTTCCTCATCCGTCATTTTTCGTATGACTTGAGCGGTTGGTTTCCCCTTTTGGTGTAAATAGGTACCGTCCCCAAAATCAATACGTTTCCTTCCTCCGGATGAACTTGGCATGTCCTCCAGGTTCGACTCGTTTCAATATCATGAAGGAGTTCAAGAGTTTCCTTCGATATTTCACCATCGTTTCCATCCGGGTTCGATCCGATGAACTTGTATTGGTAAATGAATATGGCGGTTGCCATAATCGCGTCTTCGATTCTCTAAGATCTTCGGAGATCTTAGATTTGTCTGAAGTATCTCGTTCCACTCGGGTACTCCATCGGAATCATTGTTCGATGGGAATTTTCATGAACCGCTTTCTTGAAGGTTCATCAAGTGAACATATAGTGGTCTGCATTTTTAAGCATTGAATCGCTTATAATATTCTCGCCGCATTTTGCATTGCTTAAGGTTTCGACGGCTCTCCGCTTCCTTTTCTTCATGTTGGTATTCCCAATATGAAACCTGGTCAATGTGTTCTTGGCATACATCGTCAATATTTGACGATATGTCCTGTAAAGGGGTACATCTCGGACATCGGTCAGGATCCATAATCTCGGAGTAATTTCTCCTCACCAATTGTTAATTACATAAATATAATAAATTTAACTAAAAGTTCTTAATAAACCTGAAGCTCGATACCATTTTCGTGGGCCCAAAGTTAAAGAATCGAGTATCGAAAAGATCAGTCCTTTGAATAAAAATTGAAATATCTAGGGACCAAATTTGATAAACCAAGAAACATAGGGTACCAAAAAATGATACATTCGAAAGTTTGGAAAACCTTCTACAACCAAATCAACCGGTCAATTTTAACAGCTTATTTAACTACAGTATCCGAATTGATTAAAACTCAAAACGTTGGGTACTAAAACCGATTAAACTCGAAACCTTGGGATCAAAACTGAAAAATAGGTATAATTGAGGTACTAAAACTGAAAATAACCCTAAAGTAATTATCTGCAGATTTTTGTTTTTTTGAGAGGCATTATCTGCAGATTTAAGAGTTCATTATTTTTGAGAATTTGGGACTCAAATTTAAGGAAATCTATTACTTTAAGTCCCAAATTGCAATTAGACGATTATGTCATATGAGGACTTAAAAATTATATATATATTTTTTTTATGTTTGCCATTGTGCAGTTCAACAATCTGAAGGACCAAAAAGGTAGAATCGGAAAAGAAAGAAAATTGACAAGTGGAACTTAAATATTAGGGATAATTACAAAAACTAGCATTGAGATTTAGCCTAATTATAAAAAAAAAAACATCTTTAAAAATTACAAATACCCCCTTAAAGTGTTACAAGTACGGATACCCCTTTCTTGAGGATGCATTATGTAAATGCGAAACAAACGCCAATTGGATTATTTGTAATTTTGAAAGATAATTAGGTTTTTTTAATTGTATTAAACTTCAGGGTAGTTTTTGTAATTAACCCTAAACATTATCACCTAACTTTTGTAATAAAATGGAAGTATAAGAAAAAAAAAAACTATGTTTTAATTTTGCTTTTCCTCCCTTTTTTTTCTTGAGACCTTAGTAGAATTCATTTGCTTGATGTCATATAAAATAGGGATAATTACAAAAAAAAAAAAAAAAATCATGACGTTTGGGCTAATTACAAAAAAAAGTGAGATTTTTGAAAATTGCAAAAAAACCCTTGAGTTTTAATTCGTTTTACATTTTCCCTTAGTAAGAAAAAAAAACATTTCAAAACCCTTATAATATATAAATAAAAATATTACAGTTACCTCCTAAATTTCTAAATTTATGATTCCTTCAAATCTAAGATATTTTTTTTTTGTAATTTTGTAACATCTCTGATTTTTTGTAATTTAGTCCAAACCTAGGGGTGTTTATGTATTTATCTCTATAAAAATATTTGCAATTTAAAGATAATCGAGGCTCAGTTCAGTCCAACTAAAACAATAAATAAATGGATCCAACAATGTTGCGAAAGGGCTTATATATTTCCGATTTTAGATGATATCTAGAAAATAGCAAATTATAAGGCGTTCTTCATATCCACCAAAGCACGGAGAACCAGAGAGAACCTGAATCTGCTGAAACCGGTCCACGTCGACCCGAACTCCTCCGATCCCCTCTTCTCTGTTTATAACTTTGTAGCCAAGGATTTTTGCGTGAAACCGATTATGTTAAATTAAGGATTTGGGTTTATTATGAATATGCGTCCACGCAAAAATCTTTGACTATCAGAGAATGGAGAAATGGGGATGAGAGGTGCTCCAGGATCCGATTTGAATCGGTTTCAACGGTCTCATGTTCACTCTTGCTCTTGAAATCTGATTTCGAGGATGACTGCGCTAGTAATGTTCGAAGTTGAAATCTTCATATGATAATCTATCAAATGCTCGAGATGCTAAATCAAATTCAGGATTAACCCTGGTGGCGCCCTCGTTAGGGTTAGATGAATTTCCTGTTTATGTGATGCATTTGCGTTCTTTGAATCTTACCATGAATTTATTTTTCTGTTGTTTTTAGTTTCCGAAAATTATAAATAATTGATACCAAACATATCATATCAGTAGAATGTCATTTTGGTGATGCTCTGTTTTCATATGACTGGCCGGCACTATAGGAAATTAAGCGAAAAGGAAATATTACTAGGAACAAAAGCAACGGTACAAGTGGGATGAATTATGGAATTACAATAATAATCTTCAAGTCCCTGTCATTATAAATTGACATTCTTGGCTGTTATTTGAATTCTTTATACATTTCATTTCCGTCACGGCATAACCAAATACCTGCTTTCTCAGTTGGTTTAGATTCTTTTCATTATCAGAATAAATTCACCTGCAATAACTATAACACATTATATGAACATAGTAACATAAATCTAACTTTATTGAGAACCGATCTAATCTTTTTATAGAACTTCCAATTTTATTACTTCAAGCTTGAATGTCTTGTTATGTGTACATGAGCATGTAAGATGTTACCAACATTCCTGGTACACATACATATCCAAAGGGTCTCACTGCATATAATGCAAAAGCTTGAATAGAACAGTATACACTGTTTGTTACATCAATATGTCTGGTATATCAGAGAAATAAGGAATATTCCTTAGCTGCAGCACTTTGCTTTCTTCTTCACTCGCTGTCATAGGATCAAAGAGCCCACGATCAGAGACGGGTAAACGTTGTTTTATACGCCCCATTCTTCTTGAAAACAGAACTTGTTCTCTAGCCACTGGTAGCCTAATAGACTGATATTCTTTAAGGGCTGAGCTCAGATTCTCCACTCCCCATTTCTCGAGGCATTTGCCTAAGACTGCAGCATCTAGTATAGACATGTTTGTGCTTCTTGCACCATGAGGACTTATTGGGTGAGCTGCATCTCCAATCAAAACCACCTTGTCCCAATACAATTGCTCTAGTGGCTCACAATCATATATTGCATTCAAGAAAGGCTCTTTCGTTTCTCGAATAAGTTTCACCAATTCAGGGATCCAGACCTTGTCTGCTGCTTCGTACATATTCTCAATCATGTCGCTGCTAACTTTTGTGGTAACCGAGTTTCCCTGAGGTTAAACAAAAAGAACATTATAATTCTGGGATAATTACTAAGGTTTAGCCTTATTACAAAGAACTCCAGTTATCTTTCAAAATTACAAAACCCCCCATTGAAGTTTGTATTTACCTAACAAATACTCCCTCTTGATAGTACAATTTATAAAATAGCAACAAATGTCAAGGTGTATTTGTAATTTTGAAATAACTGTGTTTTTTTCTGTAATTAGGCTAAATCTCACGGGTATATTCTAAGTATCTGAAAAAAAAACTTTATAATCTTCCATTTCATCGGGTTAAACCACAGTACGTGAATTTGAATGAAGAATTAGAGAGCAGAATATTAATGTACCTTAAATTCTGGCTCTGGTTGATTTTTATACCAAATCCAATTTATCCTTTGGTTGATTAACTCATAAAGGATAACATGACCTTCTGAACCTATGTCAAAATAGTTACACTTTCCAAGATCAGGGTATGCCTTCCTTAGTGCCTGTATGGTTTCTGAATTCTCATTGTCTGAAAAATCCAGGACCCCTCTCCATCCACAATAACCCGAATATCTACCATGGAAAGCATAAATCTTTTCAACTTACTTCAAGAAACAAAAGATGATGTTGGAAATTCTTGAAACTTGTTTCCCAAAAAAAGCACAGACAAGTATAAGTTTGTTCACAAACCTTAGTTTAAGGTCAGGAAGAAAAGTTTTACGTATTGAAGAGAGGCAACCATCGGCTGCCACAAGCAAATCGCCAACTATCTCGACTGTTTCATTAGTTTGGAGCACTTTAGCTTGCACTTTTACTGCACTTTTATCATCAGAAATGCAAAAAGAGGAGAACGAATGTCCCCAGAGAACCACCTCCTGTGGTAAGGAGTTGTAAAGAAGGCTATGGAGATCAGCCCAGTGCACTGCTGTAAAGTTGAAATTCTCATCTGTTATCAGCGCCCAGGTAATTTTCTTGTCACCATCTGTTGCTCGTTCCTGTAATTAAGTAATGATTTGTGAAGAAGAAAAGCTGATTTATTATTTCAAGTCTTTTTGAAGTCAATTAAGCTCTAATTTCAAGATTGCAAATATCATTTAAGCTGTTTATATTCAAATTGTTTGATGGATAGTGAATCTCCTTTCTGTTCCAAGAAATCAAAGTTCATAGCGATTGGATACCAAAAGAAATTCCGCTAGAGAAATTATTTTTTAACCCCAAACTGCGATTGCTTACGAAAATTTTCAGAAAACACACTATTCACTTACTTTCACTTTTCTTCTCCCACTTCTACTCCCTTTACAATAAAACCATCAAATCACCAATCATCATTACACATTTGCCCACAAATTATCAATTCACTCACTCACATATTTGATATTTCTAACTACCAACCATATTCAATAATTAGTTTACTATTTCTAATTTTATATATCAAATCAGCTTTCATCATTATATTTCATCTCGTATCCAATAACACTATCGAAATTCATTGTTCCTCTTTCATAACTTTTTCCATCACTATTCTCGGAAAAAAATTCCACAATGAAAGCCATTTTTGCTTGTGAGCATATTAGTCCCAATTGAAAAGAAATATTCAACCTCAAGAATCAAGTTTCCCAACTACACATACACAACCAGTAAAGTTGTAAAACTTTCAATGAACTTCAAAAATTATGAAACTTTCTTTACCACAAAAAGAAGTTTTTGATTTCTCAATTTTTGCAGTTCTTTTATACTATTTTGAAAAATCCTTAAAACCACGTGATAAAGATCCATGTCCATTTGAACACAGACGTTTTGAATGGAGAAACTTGTTACATACATGCTCAATTGTGAGGGGCCAGGTGATATGCTGGAGGAGTTTGGGTTCTTTAATCCATGAGTCGATTAGTTTCAGAGACACGGTGTCGAGTCCAATTCCAGCACCAGTGGCACAACGATTGGGTGGAGAGCAAGTCTTCTCCAGCACCACCACGTCCCACCCGGCTGCAATCAGTGCATGCGCGCAACAAATCCCTGCTATGCTACCTCCCACAACCATTGCCTTTGCCTTTCTTCTTGCTTCCTTCATCTCTCTGTGTGTCTGTGTGTGTTGTCTCTGGAGGAAGTTAGAAAATTACAAGAACAATTATAAATAAATCTTGTAGCGAAATAGTATGTGGGCAGGGCATTGTTGGGTACCAGAGAAATTAAATCATTTCATTTCATGGAACTTTGACTTGTTTGCATCATTCACGATTTTTAGTTGTACTATTGACTTGTCCCTTAGCACAAGTGATAGCAACGTTCATTATCTTGAAATTTATTCCATATCAATCTGATATCATTTCTCAAAATTTACATGAATTCAACAAGCCTTCCTGATTAATAATAATTATTATTGTTACTGCTTCAGCTCTTTGACGGAAAGTGAACTATTAAAGGAAAAAAAAACACATATCCATTATTCAAGTTTCAGTTGATCCTTAAAAAAAACAATGCTACTTTAGTCGAAGATTGTATGTGCAGTATATAAAATTAGCTAGCATCCCTTCTACTTATGCCAATAAAACGACAGAAACACCATGCAACGGTTTAGAAGAATGAGATCAAATCTCATGTTCCACTCCCTATCCATTATATTGGATGAAAGACTGTGTACCATTATGATATCATCTTGTACACATATCATTCATTCAATGCAATGGAATAGAAAGTAAAACATTAATCTGGAGCGGGAAATCTCAATCCCAGAATGCGGAAAAGAAGAAAATTCTTAGCTGATTTCCCAATCTTTGTGGTAATGTCAACTAAATCAGATTGTTGATTCTTCGGCGTAAATCAGATTGCGTTAGGAAAGTCAACTAAATACCTTCTATCATGGGATTCACAAATGAGATATGATTTTGCGGATAGGTCCTTTATTTAGAGCTAGAGTCTGTACATATATTAGAGTGTACTTGTATTACTTTATCAATAGAAAAACTCCACATTCTCAATGTTTCTCTTAATCTATCTTTCTTCTCTTTACAGAAGAATAACCAGTCAATGCTCTCACTTTACAACGTTACTCAGAATAGAAGGAACGTCTGATAGAAACGGCATGTTCTTCTGCTGAAGCTCCTCACATTCTTCTTGACTTGCTATAATCGGATCAAACGGCCCACGATCAGGAACAACCAAACCTTGCTTGATACGCCCAAGCCTTCGTGAAAATAGAACCTGCTGTGAGATGACTGGCAGACGAGTGGATTGATATTCTTGAAGAGCTGAATTTAGATTCTCGACTCCCCATTTCTCAAGACATTTTCCGAGGACTGCAGCGTCCAATATCGACATGTTTGTGCTCCTCAAACCGTGAGGAGTAGTTGGATGAGCCGCATCTCCAATCAAAACCACGTTATCCCAAACAATTTGGTCTAGAGGTTCACTGTCATATATGACATTCAAGAATGGCTCTTTTGTTTCTCGTATTACATTTACTAACTCAGGTAGCCAAACCCTGTCTGCTGCTTCGTGCATGTTTTCGATCATAACGTCACTCACTTTCATCGTTACTGAGTTTCCCTGATTTGAGGTACACGATTCAAGCACATTATTCACAAGGAATAATCGCAAACATTACCCATTAATGACAAAAAAATCCAATTATCTTTCAAAATTACTAATACACCTTAAGTAATACAAACACCCCTTGAGGTTTATATTTCCTTCATAAATATCCCCTGAGGGTGTGATTGGTAAAACAAAAATAAATATCAAGGGTGTATTTCAAAATTTGAAAGATAGATGGGTTTTGTTATTAGTTAGTCTAAATTTCAAGGGTATTAAGTATTTTTCTGTAATTAACCACATTTAGAAACATAAAGTACAGTGAGATATACCTTAAGTTGTGGCTCTGGTTGATTAACATACCAAATCCAATTGATCCTCTTGTTTAACAGCTCATAAAACACAGTGTGTGTTTTTGATCCTAAGTCAAAATATAAGCATTTCCCAAGGTCAGGGAAAGCCTTCTTAAGCCCTAGAATGGTTTCTGAATTCTCATTGTCTGAGAAATTAAGTACACCTCTCCATGCACAATAACCTGAATATCTAAAAACATGCCTATTTTACTTAAAGAACAAAATTAAAAGCAAAAACAAGATTATCAACAACTCAATTTACAAACCTCAATTTAAGGTCAGGAAGGAAACTCTGACGTATTGAAGAGAGACAACCATCAGCTGCAATAAGCAAATCACCAACAACTTCAATTACATCACCAGTTTGAAGAATTTTACTCTTTACTCTCGCAAAAGTTTTGCCATCAGAAATGCTGAAGGAGAGGAACGCATGTCCCCAGCGGACGATCTCCGGTGGTAATGCCTTGTATAAAAGGCTATGTAGATCAGACCAATACACTGCTTTAAAATTGAAGTCCTCATCTCTTGTGAGCATCCGGTTGATCTTCTTGCCCCCATCTGTCACTTGGTTCTATAATAATAAGTAAAGAAAAGTACCAAAGCAAGAACATATTAATTTCAACTTGTACTTTGAATCCTTTCAACGATTTATTTTGCTGAAATGAGAGAACAACAAAAATCAAAAAGACACAAATGAGATGTGTTTTAGTAACTAAGAAGATTCATTTCCTCTGAGTGGAAGCTCTAATTGCAAGCCACAGCCAATAATCAATGTGGAAAAACTAACAGTTTATCTCAGCAATACCAAGCAGGACTACAAATATTAAGTACAGAATCAGTTTAGATGTCGATTTTTGACAACTTGAAACTTGAATTTTGGCAAGATCAACTTAATCGGTTACAAAAGTGAATCAGATGCATAAACCTTCTTCCATTTTTAATATTCCTTTTTCATTTTTTAGCATATTGTACTAAAGCAGATTGCTACACATTCCTCGACTAAATCATAATTGGCAATAATTCACACAGAAATTGCACGAGTACTGAAGTTACTGCTCTGAATACGGTTCAAGATTTTCCAGTTAAATTGATAACTATCGAAAAACTATACGCAAATTGACATGCCTACAATTTTACACCCGTGGTTAGATCGCCAAAATATTTATAACAGCTAAACAAAATGAATAAGGTGCCCCTAATACTACCACTACCACCACTAAAGTAAACCACAAAAAATTAAAATATGGCCTCTTCTACTTCCCTCAGCTAAAATGTCCATCAATGTCATCATCACATCCTTGATTTCTCTTAGAAAATTAATAATTCTTATTTACTGGCCTCATGCTATAAAAGTCCGGCAACAAATCTCCACTTTTGCATTACGTAAATTGTTGAAAGGTTGGTTCATTTACCTGATCAATGGTGAGTGGCAAGGTGGTGAGATCAAGGATCTTGGGTTGTTTTAGCCATGACTGAAGGAGTTTCTGAGCCAGAGGGTCGATTCCGAGTCCAGCACCTGTGGCGCAACCCGTCGGAGGAGAGCTTGTTTTCTCCAGCACCACCACTTCCCACCCGGCGGCGATCAACGCGTGTGCGCACGATAATCCTGCTATGCTGCCGCCCACCACCACTGCCTTCCCCTTCCTCTTTTCTTCCTTCATCTGCGGACTCACCGTGAACCCTTGAGTGTGTGTGTGTGTGTGTTGGTTCTTAATTTCTTTGAGATGGGAGCTTGAAGACAAGGGTCCAAAATAATTCTTTGGAGAGTGCACAAATATGATGGTATCATCCACACCACACGTGTGTGAACCAAAAAGGATGACCAAAAAAAATTCTTCCTGGTTGTCATTTCTTGATCCAAAGTTGAGAATTGTGGTTTTTTTGTAGCCACGCTTATTGAATTGTGAGGGTTTTAGCTTTTTCGGCGTGATGTGATTGGAAGAAGAATACTGATTTAATCCAACTATACATACGCCTCGCTCTGCCGTAAGTCTGATAAAGAAGCTTCTCGTATAGAGTTATCAGGAGTTTAGGCTCATTGAGGGGAAAAGAAAAGGTGAAATTTCTTTTTATCATTTGGTGGGATTATTCTTGGGGGTTTAAGTGAGGCACTTATTTTGGGATTTTAGTATCCTGGTTTGATTTCATGTTAAAACTAGAAAACGTGGATATCGCATTGAAGTTCCGTGTACTGTTTTATCAATTAACAAAGCTTGTTCTGCTATTAATAGGAGATGTAGAAATCTTGTCGTTCAATTTATTTGAATCTCATATATTTTTGTTCTTTTAGGGGAACAGCAAGATAAGGAACACATGCCCTCATATAAGAATCTGGGCCAATTGCCCTGGAAGCACAAAGTTTATCCCGTGGTGAATCGTCAACAGCACGATTATTAAACTTTAAAGTTTATTGGTTTCAATTTCATATATGGCAATTTGTGGACTAAATAAGAGAGGAGTTTAAACACCAGATGGCAAAATTCTAACCTAATAGTAATGCTCTCTAACAGCTTAACACAACAATCCTACCACTAAATGTGATGATCCTGTTCCTATAGCAAAAGAAAGTCTATATGCTGAGAGAACGAACAGTGCTTTCAAATCTGTACAAATATATCACATTTCTAGCTCTGATTACTCTCTCCACATACTATTACAAGTAGACAACTGTACAAGGGCTTGAAACCAAGCAAATATACACTTGAATAGCAACTGTGAGTTATATATACCCACGGCTAAGCACAAGTAATATTTACAATGGTCTGCCATCTTCCCAGAGCTGAATTCATGGCTCAGTAAGCCACACCACCAGAAAAGCTATCTCCATCATGAAGTAGGGATTCTGTCAGCCAATAACCATCCCAGGAACCACCAACTCTCTACAACCCAGCAAAATTTATTAGTGACGACACTTTGAAAAACTGTACCGCGATTAATTTTTCAATTTAAAGAGAGGGAGATAGACAGAAAACAGACAATGAAAACCATGCAAATTAAACGACCAAGGACCCAGATACCTATGAGATGAGATAAATTTCCTATCTCAAGTTCCTTCCCCTCATATAAAAATTGACTTAGATTAATTTATTAGCATCCAAATGATACTGGATGATAATCTGCCCGCTCTTTCTGATGTCACTCTGTACTTTGTTCTAAACCACAAATAACAAAAATACCCTGTAACAGGTTAACCTTGGTGCCTCAGCTACCCACAATTGCTGCTACTGAGCTTAGAAAACACTATTTAACTAGACACACCACATATTTTATATTTACTACCTACGTGATTAGATAGTCAGGAGAATATTCCTTATGACTTGCTATGCTACATAGGACAAGGCAAATTACTACAATCAACATTCAAATTAACAGGCTGTTGTGAATGCAATATGAGTTAAAATTACAAATTGCACATAATGATCCCATAGTAGTTTCAGCTTCTATTGATTCCACATCCTACAGAAAGTTCTGGAGAAGAAAATGCAATTGAAAGCCAAGGAGCAATAAACAAACCTGAACCATAGTAAATTGGAATATTTCTTCTTCTTCAGGCCGAGCTCCTCGTACCCACACGCGCTGCTTATAGCAGTTCTGTTTCATGTATGCAGGTCACTAGGAGAAAAAGGAGTAAATGCATATGTTGCTAAAGATGCAAATGTGGAATTGACTAACCTCCTGAACATTTAAACTGCTCAATATCTTTCTTTCTCGGTGACCAAGTAAAACTCGGTAGCTCGAATGGTGGAAGATGCGCCTAAACCTTTCGAACTGCCACATAATCAGTTAGCAACTAGGAACAGCAATAATACATAGAATAACATAAATCTTGCAGAAGAATTATTCACTTTAACATGCATCTGCTGCGTCTACTGAAATCTTCTCAACTACTAATCAGTCTTATTTTTAAAATAAAAAGAAAATTTAGAAAGCAACACAAATAACTAAAAGTTATATGTACTGACCTGACCTAAATCAAAGAAGGGGCCGAAATAGGTAGATCTTTCAAAAGGATCAAATCCCGCAAACTGTTATGACATAACATTACTGTGATGATAATACCTAGCTAAGAAGCATCACATCAAAATCAACCAATAAAAACTGAATTGATAAAATTACCCTATACATGACTTCAATGCCATAATCGGGCCGAGGTTGGTCATTGAACATCAATGCATCAAGTTGGTGTCTAACAGCTTCCTCTGCGCTAAACTATACGGAAAAGAAACTCTTCAGCGTACTGTAGGAAAAAAGATGGCTGTATATATCAAACAAGTTTTAAATTTGAAAGTTACACTCAATCTGGGGCCAAATGGTCTTTTCCTGCGAGACTGAAGCCTACAAAATAGAAGTTGGAATACTTTCAGCAACAGTGTGGGTCAGAGAAAACCACTTACGCATAGGTAAAGCTTAATCTGGATCAGATTTACATAACTTCAATACAAGCTCAAAAGGGAAACGATAAACATAACTTGCTACAACTGCAACACTGCCCATTTTCCCCATATATAAACCTGGTCTTCAGAGGGGTAGTGGAAGTGGAGAAGGGAATTCTTTTCTAAATTAGGACAACCCGAGGCAAGAGTAAGACTACGTTTTCTAATATATGTCAATCTTCAATAGAAGTGATACAATTAGAAAACAGCATGGACTTCAAATCCTTCAACTCAGTTGGCACAAAGGATAAACGTGTGTTGTTTATATAGCATGCACAATATGAGGAATTATTCAAACCCACTTATCATTCATTTCGTTGCCTTTCTAAAGGGTGAACCTTATCCTCGAGAGCCCCCACGCCCTTGCCCTAGAGCTTTGTGGAGGAGGTGAATCGCGGGATGTGCCTCAACAAATCGGGTCCCGAGCCGCCAAAGAGTCACCACACAAGAAATCATCATCCACCCTGTTACCAAGAAGATTCGAACCTCCACGTTGTGGGCCAAGCGGCACAACACGTCACTCGGATCCTTTACTAGTTGAGCTATTTCGTTGCCTTTTCGAATGGTAATATAGCGTGTGCTTGATGGAGTTATCGAGTGAACACTGACTTTCGATGCATGTGGGGATAGGTTACTACTCAATCTTCAATATATAATTATACCGAAACCGAGCACCGATTTGTAACCAACAATTGCAGGTTTTCACACGGTACAAATGAACGGACATAATATAGGATCAACAATCAACTTCTACACACATAAAGATCCCCACCCCGCGCCAAACATAATCAGCAATCCTAGAAAAGAAATTCGAGGTAGAAAATTACTTGTCAAACAGCAAACAGTTTTTATAGTTCATATAGCATCTCAACCATAAGTCAAAACCAACTTCCACACTCATATGATAATTTCCGCCCGAGACTCAATCATTTCATTCTAGAAGAGAAATTTCACAATAAAACATTACTTAATAAAACAGAAAATTGCTTCGAGAATTATACATAAATATGTAAACATATAGCGCGAAATACCAGTCGGCGGAGAAGAAATCCGGGACGTCGGCAGCGCAAGCTCGAAAGCGAAGGGTCAGAGATTTGGAAGCGTTAAACCGCAGCGAGAGCGGAGATGCACCAATCGACATCGTTTTTAGTCCGTCCCCAGATGTACGATTTCGACTCGTTAGATGAAAAATCAGGAAAGTAGTGGTGCTGTAGTCACGATTCTTGGAAAACACCGTGTTCTAATTCTTCATTATCACAGTACCAAATCCGAATAATTGAATCTATTTCTACCTACTATAGAAAATTGCACTTTGGTCCCTAAGAAAAGGGTCAAGCACTTCAGTCTCATGGCTCTTTCGGTCCCATATGATTTGTTTTAGCAGAGTTAGTCTTATATAAATCAAAAGTTACACCTTAAGTCCCAAAATTAATGGAAAAATAAAACTAATAGTTAACTTTATTCTTATGAACCAAAAGTGCATTTCTTCTTCCGCAAAAAAAAAAAAAAGAAAGTGCATTTCTTCCAAACTTAATCAAATAAAAGCAAAAAATTGTTTGAAAAATCTAAAAAAATGTCTAACAATTCTGAAAATTGTTTTACAACATTAAAAACTATTTGAATTTTTTTTTAAAAAGTTTTAAAAAATCCAAAAAATTATTTAAAATCTATAAATATATATAATCTGATAATTTGTTTAATAACTAAATATTGTAAAAAAATCCAAAATTATTTTAAAATCCAAAAATTACAAAAAATAAAAGATGAAAATTGTTAAGAAAACTATAAACTGTTTTAAAATATTTGACATTTATTTAAAATATATTAAATTTTAAAATAAAAATTTTAATGCTATTTTTAAATTTTTTAAATTGTTTTAAAAACTCTGAATATTTGCTAAAAATTTTCAGATTTTAATATTCAGATTTTGGAATGATTTTAATATTTTTAAACAATTTTAAAACAAATTTTAGTATTTTCTTTAATTTTTATCTTTTGTTTTACATATTTGAAGTAATTTTTAGATTTTTTAAAGTAATTTTTAGTTTTGTAAAAAATTCTAAAGTTTTTACTCTATTTAGATTTTGCAAAAAAATCAGATTTTTTGTAACAAATTTGAAAGTCTTAGTTGTCAGTTTTAATCCCTTTTTCAGATTTTTAAACAATTTCCCATATTTTTTATTTTATATTTTGAATTCGTGTTTATATTTGAAATAATTGTCAGATTTTTAAAACAACTTTTAGTTTTAAAAACAAATTTTTCAAAATAATTTTGAGTTTTTTTATTTTAGAATTTAAAATAATATATAAATATTTTAAATAAATGTCAAATATTTTAAAATAGTTTATAGTTTTTTTTTACAATTTTCATATTTTATTTTTGTAAATTTTGAATTTTAAAGTAATTTTGGAGTTTTTTTACAATTTTTAGTTTATTAAACAAATTATCAGGTTTTATATATTGTCATATTTAGATTTTAAAATAATTTTTTATTTTTTAAAACGTTTTTCAAAAAATTAAAATATTTTTTAATTTTTTAAAACAATTTTTTAATTGTTAGGCAATTTTTCAGACTTTTCAAATAATTTTTTTGTTTTATTTTGATTAATTTTGGAAGATATGCACTTTTGGTCCAGTAAGGATAGAGTTAACGATCGGTTAAGTTTTCCTTTATTTTGGACTAAAGCGCAACTTTTGATTTGTGTGGGACTAAATTTGCTAAAAACAAATTATTTGGGACCAAAAAAGCAAATCATGGGACCATAAGTGCTTGACCCCTTTTCTTATGGAACTAAAAATTCAATTTTCTTGTACGTGTTATTGGTTTTATAGATATTTTCTTTTAATAGAAGCTCACAAAAGTAGCCCATCGGACCGAGCCAATATCGGATTAAACAAAGCAATTTCATAGGTCCAAAAGGAACCAGACTATTTGGCTCGAAGGGGTGGGCTGGCTCAATCGACCCGATGCAATTTATTTGTACTTTTAAAGCATGAGGCGTGTTGAGCTCCAATAATTATAGCCCGGAGGAAGTTTGGGTCGACTCGACATCCAACCCACCCATTTGACAACTCTACATAATGCTCCCTTTATCAATTTTAATATTTTTATAATATGTCGATCATTGATTTATAAGTTATATAAATTATGAACTATAAAAAATATAAATGTCACTTAACCACACATTCTTTTCCTCTAAATTCACCAGCTCCCTATAATTACATAAATGCCATGAATTAAAAGATTATAACGTTCATACTACTATAAAGTTTATGTTACATGTTCATGTCATTAAAAACAACAACCCAACATGTAGCGACGGGGGCTACCCCAAGTGGGCTTTTTTTTCGCCTTTTCCTTTGGGCATTCCGTCTGTGCCACTACTCATGAACTTCCCATCCCTAGAAATGGGGTTTATACTTTTTCCCACACTCGAACCTAAAACCTCCAGGCTTAAATCTTAAGTGTTAGTCCAAGTGGCTACAAAAATTTAGAGGGGGGATGAATAAATTTTCCCGATTTTATGATTTATGCCCTCTTTTTCGAAGAAGATGAAGAAGAAAATAGGAGTGCAAACAAATAAATCAACACACGATAATTTATAGTGCTTCAACCCACCTAGGGCCTACGTCCACTACCACCCAGTATGTCCGAGTGGATTTCAAAAGGAAAGAGTTTATTAATTGATACCAAATAATTGCAACTTCACCTTGAAAAGCATCAAACTCTTCTTACACCAACACCTATCAAGAGCACCAAACTCTTCTTACAAAAATAAAGAGCATCAAACTCTCCAACACCTAATTAATCAACCAACTGTGTTCTTGCCAAAAGAACATTCAACGAGTATGTCTTATTTTGGATGATTTGATCAATCAAGATTACAACTCAAATAAAAGTATACAACTTTGTAAGTGCAAGTGTAATCAAGAAAGAAAGCTTAATAAGCAAGATATGAAAGTTTAGTGCTTAGGTTATTACAACAAGAGTATGAAAATAAAAGCTTTAGAAGTTTGCTGAATATTTCTTGTTGTGATGTAGAGTAGTGTGTTATTTGATCCTCCAATGCTTCATCTATTTATAGAAGAGCTCCAAAATGTAATCTTCAACATAGGCTACTCCTATTTGAATTTTGTCTCGCAAAAGAATAATCAAAACAACTCCAAGAAATAGTTAATAAACGTAAAGCCTTAATTTGTTGAGAAGTGTTTTCTGCAACAAATAGAATTTCTTTGTCAAAAGACTATAGCGGCCGGTCGGTATGTTGAAAATTCGAATTATTAAACCGTTAAATAAAGTTTTGTTATGAACACGCAGAGAGTCGAAAGTGTGGGTGAAGAAAGAAGAGGCTATGTAGAAGGTGAGATTGGGTTTGGCGGTCCTAGGAGAAGACTTCTTTTTGTTAATGGAGGGGGGCCACGCGTGTTTAACCAAGGGCTTTGGGTGGAGTTAGAGAAATTTTTTTTTTTTTTTGAGGAAGAAACAAACGATTTCATTAAACTGAGGCTGAAGCCTCCAAATCAACAATGTTCTGAAAATGAGGGGGGATATCCCCGGAATAGAAATTAGAATCTTGCAAAGACAAAGCAAATCTAGCTAACTCGTGTGCCAAAGTGTTGGCCTCCCTACGTATATATGAGAACGAGCAAGAGGAGAAATTCCTACTGAGCTCCAAAATATCCAATATGATTCCTCCAAAGTAAGAGAGGTCGTGGTTCCGTCGATTCAGTCTATGAGCCAGCGTTTGGCAGTCCGTTTCAACATGAATGTGAGCAAGGTTTATGCTATCCGCAAGTGATAGAGCCTCCCTACAAGCCAAAGCCTCCGCAACATCCACATCATACTCCTGTACATATTTCTTCGCAAGCACCCTACGAACTGCACCATGATGATCCCGAATGACAGCACCGATACTGTACCCTCGAGTTGGATTACTGAAGCATCAGTATTGATTTTTGTCACGCCTTCCGCTGGTCCAATCCAAAGGGTGTTCGATCTGGTTGGTGAGTTGGAAGTGTTGGATGTTCGCCTGTGTTCCTGATATGAGTGCAGGCAGTTGACAGCAAAAGAAAAGCATTCCATATGTGATATATCCTTCCCTTGAAATGTCAACATATTCCTAGAGTACCAGAGGGACCAGAGTAGCATAGCAAACATTTCCTCAACATCTGTATTGTTTAAAGAAGCAATTTCCGTCATCATATCGGGGATAGAGGCCGAGGAAATGCTAGCCAACTGTTCTAGTCGAAGGGGGGATGCACACCAATAGAAGTTACTCCATTGACAGTCCCTAAGGGCATGTTCGATCGTTTCCATTTCCACCGCGCATCTGCTACAAACCGGACTTACCACGCTACCACGACGATGCAAGGCCATCTTCACAGGTAGAATATTATTCGCCACCTTCCACAAAAAAATCTGCACTTTGGGTGGAATATTGAGACTCCAAATCCACTTCCATATTTTTAGAGGCTCACCAGAATGTGATGGATTCTCTCTCAATGAATCATTACTGGACAAAGCAACCTGGTACCCTGTTTTAACAGAGTAAATGCCATTAGAAGAGAAGTGCCACGCCATGCGGTCTTCAGCCCATATGTTACGAAGTGGGATTTTTAGTATTTTTTGCATTTCATCCGGACTGAAACACTCTTGCACGCGATTTTCATCCCACCTATGCTCCTCCATGTCAATTAATTCACTCACACGCATATCCTGTAATCCATCAGTACAAGAAGTTGCAACTCTAAAATTTGCTGTCTCCGGAAGCCAGGGGTCATGCCACACACGAATTCTGGACCCGTTCCCAACCATCCAACGGATACCCTTCTGAAGGACTTCTCTACCCGCCAAGATGCTTCGCCAGGTAAAACTGGGGTTATAACCATACGTGGCATTTAGAAAAGTCCCGTTTGGAAAGTATCGTGCTTTAAGAACTTGGGCGAGAATCGATGAATCGTCCTGGAGAAGCCGCCAGCCCTGTTTAGCTAGCATGGCCTTATTAAAAGCAGTTAGCTCGCGAAATCCCAGTCCTCCCTGTCGCTTAGGTAGGCAAAGTGCCTGCCAAGATTTCCAATGAATTCGAGATTCGTCGTTTCTTTGCCCCCACCAGAAATTTGCAATAAGGGAGTTAATCTTTTTACAAATCTCCTGGGGCAACAAGAAGCAACTCATCACGAAAGTTGGGATTGCTTGAGCGATACTTTTAATAAGAACCATCTTGCCGGCGACCGAAAGCGTGCGTGTCTTCCAATCCTTGAGCTTTTTGCTGATTCTATCCAGCAAGGTTTTGAAGAGGATTTTTTTTGATCTTCCTACAGTGGCTGGAAGGCCGAGATATACCGCGTGCTTATCCACCAATTGAACACCAAAGCCTATTGCTAGTTCTGTAGTTTTGTCCAGACTGATACCTCTGCTAAAATTTATTTCTGATTTCTCAAAATTCACCACCTGGCCCGACGCTTCACAATAATCGGAAATTATACTCTTCACCTCGTCCAGCTCCTTTTTATTGGCTCTCCCAAAAATCAAGCTGTCGTCAGCAAAGAAAATGTGTGTGATTGCGGGAGCTCGTCTGCATATTTTGGCCCCGTGGATGCTACCCAATCTTTCCGCTTTTCGTATGAGCGCCGAAAAAGCCTCTGCACAAAAGATAAACAAATAGGGGGAAAGGGGGTCGCCTTGACGAAGGCCTCGTGATGGATTAAAGGGAGCTCCGGGGTTACCATTACAAAGGACAGAATAAGAGACAGAGGTAACACAACGCATAATAAGAGAAACAAAAGGGGCACCAATACCAAATTTAAGCATGACTCGCTCGAGAAAAAGCCACTCGACTCTATCATAAGCTTTGCTCATGTCCAATTTTAAGGCAAACGTTCCACGGGTTTTAGCTTTATTATTCTTCATGGCGTGGAATATTTCAAAAACGAGGAGTGCATTATCAGTGATAAGTCGTCCAGGCACAAAAGCAGATTGACTGTGATGGATAAGATGGGGAAGAGTGACCTTCAATCTATTAGCAATGGTTTTTGTAATAATTTTAAAGATCACATTACATAAGCTAATAGGTCGAAAATCACTCGGGGCCTCAGGGGTTTTCTTTTTAGGGATTAAAACAATATTAGTGCTATTAAGGGGGGAGAGATCGACGCCATTATTCAGGATGCTAAGAACAACATAAATAATATCATGACGCACATGGGTCCAAAAAGTTTGGTAAAAAAGTGCAGGCATACCATCGGGCCCGGGGGCCTTAGACGGGTGCATCTGAGTTAGCGCCTCTGTTACCTCTGCTTCCGAGAAAGGTGAGCATAAGTTGTCATTGATTTCGTCCGATATTCTATTGTCAATCGCGTCAATAGCCCTGTTCATGTTAAGATTAGGTGTGGATTTGAAAAGATTCTGAAAGTATTCATCCAAGACCAACCCAATCTGCTCCTCTTCCTCCACAATAATTCCATTTCCATTTTTAATCCAATCTATTGAGTTTCGCTGCTTTCGGCCGCTGGCCACCTTGTGAAAGAAGGCCGTGTTTTTGTCCCCATCCCGGATCCAGTTAGCCCGTGATCGTTGGTGCCACATGGTTTCCTCTCGTTTCATAAGATCGGTAATTTTCCTCTCCAATGCTTTCGAGGCTGCCAAGTTTTCCGATGTGGGTTGTCGGTTCTGAATGCGATGTAATTGTTCTCTAGTAGTAGCAATTTGGCTGATCACGTGGCCAAAGTGTACCTTCTCCCAGCCAATCAGTGAGGAGCCAACTGTACGTATTTTATCTTTTAATCCCGCTGGAGATGGTATAGTAGAATTTTCCTTCCAAGCATCATGAACAAGAGGACGACATGATTCGTCCTGGAGCCACATTTTCTCAAACCTGAAGATTCTCGTTTTTTTTCTTGACCTATTCCCCCTTCTCGACCAGGCTATGAAGATCGGACAATGATCAGAAGCATATCTGGTCAGGTGTTCAATCTTGTAACTCGGAAATAAGCTCACCCACTGTATATTCGCTAAACATCGATCTAACATTTCCTGTATATTATCATCGTTGGCTTGTCCGTTAGACCAAGTAAATTTGTATCCCTCAAAACCAAGGTCGTCAAGGTCGCATTGAGCCATTGCTTCCCTAAATGCTTCGATTTTTGCATCAGCTTTCATTCGCCCACCTATTTTCTCGTGATGGAAGAGTATTTCATTAAAATCTCCAAGACACAACCATGGCATTTCCGAGGGAGGTTTTAATTCTCTCATCAATTGCCACGTGTCTTGTTTCCGACTCTCCTCCGGCCAACCATAAATGCATGAGAGTTTCCACGGCATCGTATTCCCAGTCGCACTAATGAGAGCATCAATCACATGGAGGGATGACAATTGGATCGTAACCTCAATCGTATCTTTCCATATGAGGCACAAACCACCTCTTCTACCACCAGTCTGCATGTCACAATCCACACCAAAAAAATTTTTAACATTTAATTGATTGCACACTTTTGAAAGTTCAGAAGCTACTAACTTGGTTTCCATAAGGAACACCAAGGTGGGATCTTTTTTGTGAATTTCTCGTTTAAGCGCCTGAACTGTTCGAGGGTTCCCAAGCCCCCGACAGTTCCAACTGTAGCAACTCATTGTTCTCGGCGGGGCTGCGCGTCCGCAGCCTCCGCCGTTGGAAGGGAGTTGGAATTAACCTCAACTAACTCAGAATTTTTTGGTTTTTTGGTAGGGGTGTTTTGGGGGGTATTAGAAGTAGAGGTGAGGGTTTTGGGAAGTTTGCGTTTCATGGTGGGTTTGGTAACTTGGTTTACTGGTGGTGGGGTGGTATTAATGGGGCGGTTTTTTATTCGGTGCCATTTAGAGGGGGTTTTTGTGGCTTCAGTTTCAGTGGGTTGTTGGACAGGTGTTTGGTTATTTGTTTTGGTTGTTGTACGGGGGAGTTGAGGGGAGTGGGGGTAAAGGTAGGCTGGGATGTGTTGGTGTTTGATGACATAGTGAGTTGCATGGTTTTTTGGGTAGTATTTATAGACAAGTCAGAGGGGTGGTGGCCATGTATATGGGTGTTTGAATTATGTTGGGTGATGGAGGATTTTGATATTGCTAAGGATTCCAGGGTGGGTATAAGAGTTATATTTTCAGAATAAGGCAATGGGGATGATGGTTGGATATGCAGGTCTGGAGGCTGTGATGGGTATTTTTGGCTAGGTGTTGATGTGTTATTATTTTTTTGCTGATCGAAATGTGGGTTTAGGTTTTTGGCAGTAGGGGTTGAGGGCTTTGGGACGTTGGACGATATGGTTCGGGGTCTTTTGTAGGGAGACACTTTGAGCCAAGGGCCATATTTCGCTTCAGCGGGATCCGGGACTTCATTACTATCGTATTCATCACACGAACGAAAATGATGGCCTATCATTCCGCAACAATAACAGTACACCGGGAGGTTCTCGTATTTCAACGGAATCCATAGGGTTTCACCCTTTACCTTTATCGTGATGCCACGGGTTAGCGGCGTCGTGATATCGATGGATGCTTTAAAGCGCGCCGATTTACCAAACAAACCATCTTCCGGGGGATCCCATGCTTCAAAAATACCAACCTGTTTTGCCATGAGCGATAATGCCTTCTCGTTCATACATGCTACCGGGATATCATATGCTCGGATCCAAAACGATGATCTCGTGATTTTAATTGATGATGGTTGTTCATTGCCGGTAATGTTTTTTATTGCAAATAGGAAGCCTTCAAAGTGCCAAGGCTGGTTCTTAATAACCCATTCCCGTTCTTTCAGATCCTCGAATCGGAATAGGAACAAATTCTTCCCCCACTCGCGTGCGGTGAAGCCTTTCTTCGGTTTCCATGACTTCTTCATAACTTCAAGGAGATAGAACGAATTTAGGGTTTTATGTGTGCAAAGAGTACCCACCAAACAATGGCCTTGTGAAAAATCCGGGGTATCAACTTCGCCGACTGCCGCATCCAGATCCACAACGAGGGTTTCCTTTTCTGTGCGATCAGACATATCCAAAAAACCACACCTAACCCTAGACACGGGTACAAGGGAATTGAAACTGATGAGAATAGACAAAGCAGACGAAACCAAGACTCCAATACGACACCTAACCTAGAGACAGACGCGACACAGGGGCCAGACTCGTGCACCGGGACGAAAGAAAGGGGATGAAAGATGGACGGTGATGGATAGACACGGGGGAGACACGGAGGAGGGGATGCCTGGGTTGATGTCCAGGCACGGGGGTTGATAGAAGAGAGGACGAGGGAGGGAGGCAGAGGACAGACGGAGAGAAACCTCAACGAGGTGACCAAGATCGGGGAGAAACCCTAACAGAAACCCTAGGGGAACGAGAGACTCCTACCAACGAGGAGAACCTGAGTTAGAGAAATTAGACAACAAATGACAGATGGCATTTACATTTTGATATTTTCAGCAATTTATTTTTATGTTTACATGAAAATGACCTTGTGGTCCCAGGTTGTTATGCATTTAACAGTGGATAGTGGAAATGAAAAGAATCATCAGAAATTAGTTACAATCATCATTCTCCCTAATTCTCTCTATATTCCTATCTTCTCTCCATCTTACTTTCTCTGCAAGTTTATATCAAATTGCTACTCTATTACATTGAATTTGTTACATAAATTAATATATAAAATCATAAAAATACATGTATCGGCTACAAGTTTTGACACAGTATGACATCAAGGGCGATTGGTCACTGTCTATAGCGACCGGTCGCTGTCTATGGAGACCGGTTGCTATGGATAGTGACCGTTCGCTCGAGAAACAGAGAAGAAAAGCCAAGAAAAATATTTCTTCAGGCATAGGGCGACTGGTCGCCCTCCCTGCCCCAAAGTCTCTGTTCTGTTTTCAATTTTAAAACATTTATGTACGGTCTCCCTACTAGGGCAACCGGTCAACCTCTTCACAGAGAAGTTGTCATTTTTTGTCAAAAATAAAGTTCAAGAAGTACTTCAATACTTTATTAAAAATCAAATGAAATATATTGAAGTATTTAGACAACTTTTGGAAACATTGTATTGGTATAAAACTCATTTATATGAAATCATCGAAATCAAAATAAAAACATTGATAAGTAAAAGAAACATGATTTTCCGGTCAAAATAATCTATCTATTTTAAGCAACACTTCTCAAGACAAAAATTATAAGATATAAGGAGCTAAAGTTTTTCA
The DNA here is from genome assembly GCA_016081115.2 of Rehmannia glutinosa. Taxonomy (NCBI): domain Eukaryota; kingdom Viridiplantae; phylum Streptophyta; class Magnoliopsida; order Lamiales; family Orobanchaceae; genus Rehmannia; species Rehmannia glutinosa. Next base: position 16,372,586 of record CM071925.1, read on the forward strand.
GAACAAGTTATAAAAGCTCCCCCTATTAATATGTTAAGCAATGAATATGCATAGAAGCAAACAACTTATAAGCTAGAAGTCGTAGCTTTTTCAAAATAGCTTAAAAGCTAAAAACTCAAAAACTCCCCTGTCAAAATAACTTATTAATCACAAAGTTGAACATATAAGAGTGAAAAAGCAATATACCATAACTTAAAAGCTCTAGCTTATTCAAATAAGCTTTTTACCACTGAGCTTTTCTGTGAGCTTTTTTTATGAGCTTTTTCTAGCTCATTTGATCTTACCATTTAGTATATGAGATCATGAATTTTTCTCCCCTTTGGAATAATCAAAAAGACTGTTAGCTTAATAAACATCATATATAGATATCAAAGTGCGCATGAGAATAAAAACGAGCAATAATCATGAAAATATCATGTTGTGAGTTTAAAGACGCACAATAACATGTTAGGACCATGAGAGAGATATTATGTAATACAATTATGATCAGCATTGGAGTTGCAATCAATTAGTCCAAGAAGAGCATGCAAAAGATAGAAATTTCATTGAGACATTTTAGCAAACATGGCATGCATAGATAGAGAACAACGATCTATATGCAATTTGTATATCGAATTAAGCCAATTTTTTTTAATACAAATCCTAATTCTAGTGCAATAATCCAACAATGTAAACAATCCACATCAAATAAATGCACTATACTCAAAAATATCAAAAGTTTGACAAACATCCGAGGGTTCAACAATTGGAGATGATAAAAGTGGAACCAAACTTACCAATGATTGAGGAAGAGGGATGAGAGAGAGAGAGAGATTGTAGATACATATTTGAAGCTCAAAATAATAGCAAATGCAAAAATTATGATCATTTGGTAAGATTTGTATGTGAAATGTGCGCGGGGTGTGTAGAATGTGAAATTGATACGTGTAAATATACGTGCATTTAGGGGCTTAAAATGGTATATAATTGACACATTTGCATGTATATTTAGTGTGTTTTACTTGGTTCCCTTAGAAGGGCATGATACTGCATATTCTTGTAACTTTTTACAGGAAATGGAGCGTAATTGAGAAGATATCAGTTGGAAGGCCCAGATAAGATTGACGAGTGCAAAGAGAAGATCGAGAAGTCGAAGAAACTGGACAAAAACCAGTCACATGGTCGAACTGTGTAGGACCACACGGTCGTGTGACTTGCCCGTGTGAAGATGCATGTCCGTGTGAAGTGATTGGGAGAAAACAGGGACGAAATCAAGCCGCATAGCTGGACCATGTGAGACCCACGTGGCCGCGTGGAGTGACCGTGTGAAAACCGCACGGGTCATGCGACTGACTGTGGCGGATTTTTGTGTCCTTTTCCCACTCAAACTCTACAAGTGATCTCTCCAAGCACTTATATAAAGGACCCAAGGGCTCCACGAAAATTCATACATTCATAAAACATACAACACTACAAAATACATAGGATTACAAGATCAAAGGTCTTCTGAGAGAGGAGGGCAAGGTTACGAAGAACACCACAAGGCCTTTCATATCTACGGAAACACAAGGGCTTTGAAGGCTTGGAAGGAAGATCCATCCTGACAAGAAGGGGTTTTCTTTCTTAGTTTAGATCTCTTGTCTGTGCTTAAACGATGTCACAGTGTTGATTTCAAGTTTGTCTATGAATTTGTTATCAATGTTTGGCTAATCTTTCGGATCCTGCGGCATAATCAAAACTGTGGATTTATATTAAATCTTGATTAATTGTTTTCTTAATTGATTCATGTGTTCTATTTTATGAATTCGAGTGCTTATGTATAATTATTGATTGTTTGACCAATAATTTGCATGTCATATTTGGTAGTCCATAATCCGAGAGGTGAGTTCTAACGAGGCAAAAATCGAATTCAGACATAAACAGGGTAATATATCGGGAGACTACTTCTGTTTGTTGGGAGTGTTTCAATTCAAAGATATTTTGGGAGTTAATAATAGTTGTGATGGATCATGAGACCTCAATTATTATTAATCTACTGTTTATGTGCCACCCAGGAGGGGGAATAAAACTAGTTTAGGAATTGAACCTATAGAAACACATGAATTGATTTTGATATATTAATTGGATTTAATATTGAAGAAGCATGTTGAGATTATGTGCCTAGGGTTGCTTCTGTATTTGTTGAAAATACTTGTGGGATTCAAAAATTTATTTATTTTTCTTTTTATTTTTGATTTTTAAAAAAACTTGAGATTTGATCGTTTCAATAAAATTGAAATACGATGTTATTATAGCTTGAGTGTTTCGTAGTCAATCCCTGAGGAATAAGACCTTGCTTGCATTATCCTATAAACTACAATGTACACTTGCAAAGTATGGAGATCCAAATATTTTTGGCGAACAAGTTTTTTGGCGGCAGATTCGGGGATTGAAAGATTCTACTTAGATATAGTAATAAGTAGTTCAATCTTAATTGAACCAAAATATTTTTAATTTTTTTTTCTTTTTTTCTTTTTTTGATTTTTTGTATAAAGTTTTTTTTCGATTTTCTTTTGTAAATATTTTTTGATTTTTTTTTCTTTTTCAATTTTTTGTAAATTTTTTTTTCCGATTTTTGTAAAAAAGATTTTATTATTATTTTTGATTCTTCCCTTTTTTGTAAAAATATATATATATATATATATATAGGGAGAGGGTTATATGAGACCACCTCATAGGGTAAGTCCATAGGGACCAATCCTAGCCACATATCTAGATTTTTCAATGGTTGTGATTTTAGAGCTAAAAATTCAGATTAAATGTTGCTAATTAGAGAAAGGGGTAAATTAGTCATCCTACAAAATTACCCAATATTCATGGGATTCTGTTCACATTATGATCACACAATCTATCCAAATCTCACATCAAATTCAACGTGAACAAGTCTCATCTTCCTTAATCATCTTCCTTCTTCTTCAACTAACTACTGTGAGAAATCATTCATCCTACTTCTTCAACGCACTATTGTGTGGAAAAAGTTGCAGATAATTTGCCATAGTTGCTATAGCTGGACTTCAGTTCGAAGTTTGCTTATGAAGATGTAATTTGTTGCTTGTGTAGATGTGTCATTGTGTTTTTAATTTTTATATACCATTAACTGCATAAGCAAGTCATAAGCAACAAATCCATACTACATAAGCAACAATCCTATACTACATAAGCAACAAATATACACTACGTATGTACCACGAATATATTAGCTACATAAGTAAGTCAGAGCAACAAACCCACACTACATAAGCAACAAGCCTATACTACATAAGCAATGAATATACACTATGTATGCACCACGGATACATTAACTACATAAGCAAGTCATAAGCAACAAACTCATACTACATAAGCAACAAGTCTATATTAGATAAGAAACAAATATACACTACGTATGCACCACGAATACATTAACTACATAAGCAAGTCATAAGCAACAAAACCATACTACATAAGCGATAAACATATACTATATAAGCAACGAATATACACTACACATGCATCACAGATACATTAACTACATAAGCAAGTCATAAGCAACAACCCTCTACTACATAAGCAACAGAGAATTTTTTTTGAAACTGAAACACTGGAGAGAGAGTATGCGTGAAGAGTGGGTGAAATCACGTGAAAGAGGGAATGAAATCTTAGTAACTGATTCTAAATTGCCAAATTACCACCCTATCCTTTCTAATTGCTGAAACAAAAAAATAAACATAAAAAAGCCCTAAAAATCTGGACCACTCAAAATTATTGATCTATGGTTAGGATGTGTCCCCATGGACTCACCCCAAGTAGGAGGACCTATTTGATCCATATCCTATATATATATATATATTGTTTCTAACATCGTTTTTGTTGAATGCGAGACTGGAATCTTTGGAGACACAAGTAGCCCAAATCGCAACTGTAGTGGGAGGCCAACATCAAAAGGGCAAATTCCCAAGCGATATTGAACTTAATCCGAGAAAACAGTGCTACGACATTCGTATGATGGGTGGTATAGAATATGATGGCTTAAGGATTTCAACAGACACGGTTTGTGAGAGGCAACCCGAGAGGCATCGCGGCAAACTCTGGGTTAACAAAAAAGAGAACATGACAGACGAACACAAGCGTGTGGATGCACACGACCCGACCGTGCGATCTGCTCCTCCAGTTTCAAATTTGACGGACGAGCTCCCAGCTTCACCGGAGCGATCCGGGTAAGTACTTTTTATGCATTCCGCTTTCTTTTGATAATTTTCTCATATGTTCAGGACGAAGCATATTTTAAGTTTGGGGGGTTTGTCAAGAATGCGTAAAATAAGTATTGTTGCATTTTTGCATTGCATTTAGGATTGCATGTAGAGCATAAAATTTGCATTAAAATTTTTACAAAGATTTTTTTTATTTATGATTTTTGTTTTATTTTTATTTTTAGCACGTTTAATTATTTTTTTGTGTGTGTTTTTAATCAAGATTTCCGAAAGAGTACAAAACTTCCGTATGAATTTTACTATGACCATTTAATTTTATGAGATGACATATTTTTGTGAATAATGCGATGAATAGTTGAGGAGATGTCATTTATTTGTTGGTAATAGTTGAGAAAATTGGGTATTTGAGCATTTTGCGAAAAATAAGCCTGTGAGCTTTTGGGCCTTTAACTGCATTATCTTATGCAGCTTATTTTTTCTTGAGTGTGTCATTCATGATTGCTAGAACTCTAGAACTTGCTTTGGTATCTTCATTGAAGCCATGTTTGTGTGCAACTTTTGAAAATAATTTAAAGCCATCTTTTTTTAGCCTAGTTAGCTTAAAAAGCCAACCTATGAACTCATGATTCCCTAGTTAGACACTTTTGAGTCATAACTTTTTATTGTTAGCCATATTTTGATCTTTAAAATTGAAACATGATTTTATCCCTAAAATTTCTTGGGCTTATAGAAAATGAACAAGTTTGGGGGAGATGTGGTGAAAATTTTGGAAAAAAAAGAGAGAGAGTTGACAAAAGAAAGAGGGATGAGCAGTACTAGGTGAATAAAAAAATAATGAAGCTCGAAAAAAAAGAAAGAGAAAAATTCGAGCAAAAGAAAGAAAAAACAATTCTGAAAATTTTGAGAAAATTGAGAACTTGAGGCTAAAGAAAGAAAAAAAAGAAGGCAAAAAGGCCCAAGAATGAAAAAGGAGAAAAAGGGTGGAGTTGAGTTGAAAAAAAAAAGAAAATATTCTGAAAGAATGAGTTTTATATAAAATTAGGTTGGTGAGTTGCAAGTCTGTACGCTTAAATTCTATTTGCTCAAGTCAAGTCACTTAATCCAAATTTTTCCTACCCTTACCAAAGAGCCTATATTACAACCAAATGAAAAGTCTTTTTGATTCTTAAGTTGTGTACACTAAAGTGGTAGAGATGTTAGACGATTTTCAAGCCTATAGTAGTTCTACTTTCACTAAATTGATTTTGAGCGCAAACACTATCTATACACTTTGAGACATGAATAATACACTACTTATTGCGAGTCACGATGTCAAGTACCCGAGAGAGTATTAATTATGACGAACTTATGAATGATGACTTCTTGATAATGAATTACATGGTTTACTTGAATATGGAGTCAAATAAGATTAAATGTTTGTAGTGTTCTTGTGTGTTCTTTGTACCCCTTGATATTATTTTTTTAAAATTTGCTCGAGGACGAGCAATGCTTTAAGTTTGGGGGAATTTGATACATGTAAAATATACGTACATTTATAGGCTTAAAATGATATATAATTGATACATTTGCATGTATATTTAATGTGTTTTACTTGGTTCCCTTAGAATAGCATGATACTGCGTATTCTTGTAATATTTTTAAAGGAAACGGGGCGTAATTGAGAAGATATCAGTTGGAAGACCCGAATAAGATTGATGAGTGCAAAGAGAAGATCGAAAAGATGAAAAAACAGAACAAAAACCAGTCACACGGTCGGACCGTGTGGGACCACACGGCCGTGTGACCTGCCCATATGAAGATGCATGTTCGTGTGAAGTGTTCGGGAGAAAATAGGGATGAAACCAAGCTGCACTAGGCTTATGATCAAGTCCTTGTTTCAATTTATCACAACTATGAACATCAATAATATCGGTCATTTTATCGGTACTCAAGTTGGATTTTGATAAATCATTTTTCATGCAATTAATATCCTCAACAAGAGTACTATTTTCTTTCTCAAGGTTTCTAACCTTGTCAAGTGTGGTGGTGTGATCACATGAAAGTGATTCATAAGAGGAAAATAAATTATCCTTATCAATTTTCAAAATATTGAATTCCTTTTTCAAATTTTTGTATTTAACAAGTAAGCTTTGGAATTCATTTTGAAGTTCATCAAAATCATTTTGCAAATCACTATAATCATTTTTTAATTCATTATCATAAGAAGTGGAGGGTTTTGAACTTACCTCGTTTTTTCTTCAAGCCCATAAGACATCGCTCGTTTTCATCGACGTCGGAAGTTGTAGGAAGCTCATCCCATGTTGGGTTTGTATCCATTTGAGAAGTAGATGCTTTTGAGTGGCTCCTTTCATTTGCATATACTTCTTCTAATTTTATCCATACTTCATGTGCCAATTTAATTCCTACAATATGATCATATTCCAAAATGGTAAGTGAACAATACAAAATATTAAGAGCTTTACCATTTAAGGAGATGATTTTCTTCTCTTCATCATTGAGCTCTTTGAGGCCTTTGGAGGTGTGTGGTGTGTCCATCATCGGAATGGATTCTTCATTTACGACCGTGTTCTAAATATCGAACCCGCAACTTTGTAGATAGCATCCCATTCTTTCTTTCCAAAATATATAATTTTGGAATCAAATAGTGGTGGCTTGGTGGTGGAGGCGCCGGTAAGGTAGACTTCATTCGTAGCCGGTGACCGTTCCTCTTTACTCGCAATGTGGAACGAGCTTGCCAAAGAGTTTGGCTCTGATACCACTTGTAAGTTCAAGCGGCTACGATAATCTAGAGGGGGGTGAATAGATTATCTCCATCTTTTCGATTTCGCCCTCTTTTTCGAATCAATTACGCCAAGACAATAATAAAGGTGCGGAATGTAAACAACACGCGTCGATTTATAGAGGTTCAACCCACCTAGGGCCTAAACCTCTACCACCCCAGTATCTCCGGGATGGATTTCAAAAAGAAAAAAGATTTTATTAATTTCCAAAATTAATACAACACCTTACAACATCACCTTGAAGAGCACCACACTCTTCTACAACACCACCTTTGAGATTACCACAATCTCTCTTGAAGATTACCACAGTCTCCAACGGCACCTTGTGAAGATTACCACAATCTTCAACCTTGAAGAATACCAAATTCTTCAATACCTCAAGAGCACCACACTCTTGAAACACCTATCACCTAGATCACCCAAGTGTATTCTTTCCACAAGAATACTCACAAGGATGTCGTGTGTTGAATGATGACAAAAATCAAGATTACAACTCAATAATGAATATTACAATTTGAGTGCAAGTGTAATCAAGAAATAAAGCCTAGACCTCAAGATGTGAAAGTGAAATACTTAGGCTATAAATACAACAAGAGTGTTGAATATGAAAGCTTGAGAATTTGCAGGATTTCTTGTTGTGTATTTTGCTTGTATGTATTGTATCTTGTGTCTTCAATTCATCCTCTATTTATAGGGAAGTCTTCACCAACATAGGCTCCCAACATAGGCTCCTCTATCTTCACTTTTGTCTACAAAAAGAAGATCACAAGATGTAGAAATATTGTACAAAAATCAAAAGTAAATCTTGCTGTCAAAAATTTCAAACAGCATAACTTTGCTGTCACAAAATAGCATAGGGCGACCGGTTGCCCTGTTGAAGATTTCAACCGTTTGAAAAAATTAGTGCGATCCAGGTACAGGTCGTCAGGGGTGCTCTTTGAGGTGTTGAAGAGTGTTGAAGAGTGTGGTGCTCTTTGAGGTGTTCTTCAAGGTTGAAGATTGTGGTAATCTTCACAAGGTGCCGTTGGAGATTGTGGTAATCTTCAAGAGAGATTGTGGTAATATCCAAAGAGGTGTTGTAAGGTGATATTGTATTAATTGTGGTAATTAATAAAATCTTTTTTTTTTTGAAATCTATCCCGGAGATACTGGGGTGGTAGAGGATTAGGCCCTAGGTGGGTTGAACCTCTATAAATCGATGCGTGTTATTTACTTCCCGCACCTTCTTTCTTATCTTGGCTTGTTTGATTCGAAAAAGAGGGCATAATCAAGAAAATATAGATAATCTATTCACCCCCTCTAGATTATCGTAGCCGCTTGGACTTACAAGTGGTATCAAAGCCAAACTCTTTGGCAAGCTCGTTCCACATCGCAAGTAAAGAAGAACGATCAATGGCTACGAATGAAGTCTACCTTACCGGCGCCTCCACCAACAAGTCACCACTATTTGATTCCAAAAATTATATATTTTGGAAAGAAAGAATGGAATGTTATTTACAAAGTTGCGGGTTCAATATTTGGAACACGGTCATAAACGGAGAGTCCATCCCGATGAAAGACATACCATTCACCTCCAAAGTCCTCAAGGAGCTCAATGATGAAAAAAAGGAAATTCTCTCCAAGGTTGAAGAATTTGGTGTTCTTCAAGGTTGAAGATTGTGGTAATCTTCACAAGGTGCCGTTGGAGATTGTGGTAATCTTCAAGAGAGATTGTGGTAATATCCAAAGAGGTGTTGTAAGGTGATATTGTATTAATTGTGGTAATTAATAAAATCTTTTTTTTTTGAAATCTATCCCGGAGATACTGGGGTGGTAGAGGATTAGGCCCTAGGTGGGTTGAACCTCTATAAATCGATGCGTGTTATTTACTTCCCGCACCTTCTTTCTTATCTTGGCTTGTTTGATTCGAAAAAGAGGGCATAATCAAGAAAATAGAGATAATCTATTCACCCCCCTCTAGATTATCGTAGCCGCTTGGACTTACAAGTGGTATCAAAGCCAAACTCTTTGGCAAGCTCGTTCCACATCGCAAGTAAAGAAGAACGATCAATGGCTACGAATGAAGTCTACCTTACCGGCGCCTCCACCAACAAGTCACCAGTATTTGATTCCAAAAATTATATATTTTGGAAAGAAAGAATGGAATGTTATTTACAAAGTTGCGGGTTCAATATTTGGAACACGGTCATAAACGGAGAGTCCATCCCGATGAAAGACATACCATTCACCTCCAAAGTCCTCAAGGAGCTCAATGATGAAAAAAGGAAATTCTCTCCTTAAATGGTAAAGCTCTAAATATTCTTCATTGTTCACTTACTTCTTCTTCGAATACGGTCATATTCAAGAATTCGATAGGCACATGAAGTATGGAGAAAACTAGAAGCCATCTATGAAGTATATGCAAATGAAAGGAACTTCTCAAAAGCATCTACTTCTCAATTGGATACAACATCAAATCCAACAACATGGGATGAGTCTCTTACAACTTCCGACAATGAAGAAGTCGAACAATGTCTTATAGGCTTCGAAGAAGAAAACGAGGTACGCTCTAAACCTTCTACTTCTTATGATAATGAATTACAAAATAATTATAGTGATTTGCAAAATGATTTTGATGAGCTTCAGAATGAATTCCAAAGCTTGCTTGTTACATACACAAATTTGAAAAAGGAATTCCATGTTTTGAAAAATGATAAGGATAATTTATTTTCTTCTTATGAATCACTTTCATGTGCTCACACCACCACACTTGATAAGGTTAGAATCCTTGAAAAGGAAAATAGTACTCTTGTTGAGGATATTAATTGCATGAAAAATGATTTATCTAAAATCAACTTGAGTACCGATAAAATGACCAAAATTGTTGATGTTCATAGTTGTGATAATTTGAAACTAGGACTTGATCATAAGCCTAATGTCGTTAATCATATGAAAAAGAATCAAGTCTTTAAGCATGTTGGTCATTATGCTTCTAAAATTATTACTTGCTTTTATTGTGGTAAAAAGGGTCATACGGTAAATACTTGTCGGGGTAGAAATAGCTCTAATTTTTGTTGGAGACCTAAAAGTCTCAAACCTAATCCCGAAGGACCCAAACACTTGAGGGTACCACAAAACAATGTCATATTAGGTACCCACTGGATTAATAATCAAAGAAAAGTCATACCGGCAAGAATACATCAAATGCCTGTTTCATTTGATCAAAGGAGAAGACAACATCACAATAAATTTCCAAGAGAAAGACATTATCAACAATGGGGAGGATACAATCCTTGGAAATAGAGTAATTGGAAAAGTTATCATCAACAAAGTGACTTCTCAAGAGGAAGATACTACCAACAAAGGGAAAGACACAACCCGTGGAAATGGCGTAATTGGTAAACCGTATCTTCTCATTTAAATATGCATATTTTGGTTGTTATTATGTATGCTTGTATTTTTGCATTAATTGTCAAAATGATTTTTCAGAATATTTTTAAAATAAGGTCTTCAATATATTGTTTTTAAATTCTTTGGATAAGGAGACCTTGTATGATGCTTTTCTAAACTCTTGGGTATTTACAATGACTTATGTGTTTTATTATCTCTTATGGATTTATATAGCATAAGCATACTTGTGAAATAGATTATTGCTTTAGCCTACACTTTTACCATTATATTTTGTGCAAGAATTGTTTAAGAATTGTGTAGGATATATACTTTCATAAATGACCATCTACGTCATAATATGTCAAGAGAGGACCATAAACTATCGAGGTACGCTCACTTGTGTTATTCTTACTTTCTTAGACTCGATAGTCTTCATGATGTATGCCTATGTGCTCATTTGTTTTTGCCATTTCAAAGTATCTCATATAAGTGCCATTAAAAGGATTTTTCGATTTTTGAAAGGCACTATTTGATAAAGCTTGTTTTATCCGAGATTTGTAAAGGATTATACTTGTTTTGATAAAATATTTGATTTTTATCCTCCTCTCAAAATTATGCATTTTATTGCACATATTCATATCTTTATTCTTGTTTGCTTTGTCAAAACTCCTGTTCAAATACTTCTTTTAAAAAAGGTCTCAACTATATGCTCTCGGATTTTCAAATTTCAAAAGAGACCTTATATAGCTTCCTATAAGCATATTTGAACTTACATGCTTCATTAAAGTCTTGATGATTTTTTAAGGCATAGTATGTGTTACTTGTTATAGTATCTATATTATTCGATATTACTATGTTCTTGTGCAAGATATCTTGTTAAGATTTTGCAGAAATGTTTTTGGTATTTCCGAACAAGCTTGATGACCAAGGCAAGGTTAGTAGCTCAAAGGTATTGTCAAGAAGAAGGTATTGATTATGATGATACATTTGCTCCCGTAGCACGTTTAGAAGCTATTCGCATTTTACTTGCCTATTCTTGTTTTAAGAAAATTTCAAGTTTTACCAAATGGATGTTAAATCCGCCTTTCTAAATGGTTTTATTCAAGAAGAAGTCTATGTAAAACAACCGGGGTTTGAAAATTTTTCTAGGCCAAGTGATTTTTATAAAAGGCCTTGTATGGTTTAATACAAGCACCCCGTGTATGGTATGATAGACTTAGCTATTTTTTGCAAAATGGTTTTACAAGAGGTAAAGTTGATACTACTCTCCTTGTTTTTGAAAAAGGGCAAGATTGCTTACTTGTGCAAATTTATATTGATGATATTATTTTTGGTGCTACTAATGAATTTTTGTGCAAGATATTTTCTAAATTGATGCAAGGTAAATTTGAGATGAGCATAATGGGGGAGCTCAATTTCTTCCTTGAACTTCAAGTTAAACAATGCCAAGAAGGTGGTTATATTTCACAATCAATATATACAAAAGAACTTTTGAAGAAGTTCGACATTGAAGAAGGAAGAACCGACTCTACTCATATGGCAACCAATATCAAGATGGACAAAGTTTGAGAAAGGTATATCGATTGACAAACAAATTCGAGGTATGTCTATATGCTCGACTTCAAAAACAATCCCAACGAATCTCATTAAAGTGCCGTTAAAAGAAATTTTCAAATATTTGAAAGACACTTCTTCTTATGGCTTGTTTATCCAAAGTTTTAAAACGTTCATATTTTTTGGGATAACAAGTCCGGTGATAATCATTTCTCAAATACGGTTTGTCATAATCAAACTAAACATATTGAGATTCTATATTTCTTTAAGGGATTATGTTTCCTAAAACGAAAAATTGAGATGTGTTTAATTCCGTCTCAAGGATAAATCGCGGACATTTGTTTTTAATCGTTAACCGCCGAGTCTTTTACCTCATTTCGAGCTTATTTAGACATAATGTATATTGAATGAGGTCTATGTTTGCATTTTGTGCATTTTTAATATTTAGGGGTGAAAAATCGGATTTTTGGTACAAAATTGGGACGTAATCGAGAAAGGGGCTCCGTGGATTGGAAGAAGAGAGGGCGACCGGTCGACCACCACCACATGGACCGGTCGGCCTACCCTTGGACCGGTCGACCTGGAGTAAAATTTGGATAAAATTGGTTCTGTCCCAGACTTAGTCTTTTCATACATTTTTCACTATTTTCGCACCCCTTTGCAAATATCACACACAATTCACTCAAAATGATTTCTTTCTTGTAAATTATATATTTTTGAGTTTATACTATTGTTATATCATCCATGATACCCGACCTCTCCGATTAATTGGTAAGAATTCTTCTTCTTTATCTCAATTGGGTTGAACCCTTGAGAATGTGCTTCATCTTTAATATTTTGTTAGAATTCTTATATATTTGTGTTGGGCATGATGATTGTTGTTGGATGATATTTGTAAAATTGCTTTTGGTGATGAAAAATTTGGTTTGGTTTTTTTTTTTTTTAATAACACCCCGAGGGGTGGGGGATTGAGGCGTGATCCCCTGCACCGTATATCAAATAATCAAGATGTCATACAATATCATGCGTCAAAGCGGGAGAAAATCAAAGAACAAATAACCTATCACTACGATATCTAGAAAGACTATCATAATGAGATATCTAAAAATAAAAGGAGAACCAATGATCTATGAAAATCGAAGCTCGGATATCCGGTTTGGTCCATCCGAATGAGCGCTAGGAGGTGGTGAGAAGTCGTGCCCTCATCAACAATGTGATTGCCAAGGCGTGACTCCCAACTCGCAAGGTGATCTGTGGTCGATTTCACTCTCTGTGTATGTGGGAAATCGAATCGAAGGTCCTCGGATGTTCCGAATGCGAATCGGGGTGTCTTGAACCGCAAGAGCCAAGGCCACCGGAAGTGATCGTGGTGACCACCGCGCTGCGTCCAACTCGATCCAAATCAAGAGAAAAAAACGCGAGCATATGATCCCATCTCCGCTAGAAGCTCGGCATGAAAGCGAGACACCGCCTGGAGAAAACGTGGAAAGCCAACATAAGTCCGCCGAATGATCTCGAATCAATCCCCTCCTCCGCCAAGAATCAAAGTATCCCGATCAAACGAACCATCCGTGTTCGGCTTGATCCGAGGAGACCGAGGGGCTCGCCAAATCACAATCCTCGACTGCGTGGAACCTGTGGTGGAGTACTCCCCGCAAAAAAACAAAGAGGGAAGCATCCGGACCAATCGATGGGTTGAGGACGACCAAACAAGAATCCGGAGATACCGCTCCACCGCCAAATAATGTGAGATGCCAAGAAAGGAAGGTGTCGATCGATGCTTGACACAATTCCTTTCCGTCCGGACAAACCATAAAATCAAGCAGGGGAACCAAGAAACTCAAGTGCCTCGTGTGTGATCCGTGTGTGCGATTCCTCCAAAATGAAAGGAACAATATCATATTAGTGGTGTGTGGAAGTGTAGTGTCAAACCAAGGAAGAAAGTGATTCCACACGGACTAAACAAGTATCATTCATCAAAAAGAGGTGAGGGATAGATTCGGCTGAGGAGAAGAATGTGGATTATTCAAGCAACAATAGCAACGTGAGGCGGGAAGTGCCACGTGCACGAAGCTTGATATCTACGGGGAAGACAATTACGAAGGAGGCGCAAAGGAATATAGAGATAGTAGGAATAAGAGCATCGTTCCAAATGGCACCATACGAGAAGGTTCTTAGCATTTCTACCCGAAGAGAATCCCAAGCGAGAAGACATAGAGAACCCACCATGAGAGGTAAACATCCACCGCATGATATCCTCGGACCCAAGAGAATCGGAACCGGATATATCCTCAATGAGACTCTCGGGAAGCCCACATCTGGAGACCAAGACCTGATACAATCTATCTCTATCCCACATACCATCTGATTTGGTTATTTTTACAAGGGCTATATACTTCTTCCTTATTATTTGACGCCCACCAAGTGTTCGATAAAACGTTTCAAAGAAAAATTCATCACCTACATGATTCTCTCATTTTCAAATGTCTTATATACTTATAGAGATCATGTTTTGCAAATCAAATGAGCTTTTACGAGCTTTTACAAGTCATATGATCAACTCTTCCCTTAGCTTTTGGTATTTTAAGCTTAATGATCACTAGCTTGATAAATCGGTTAAATTGCGCACTTTGATATGGATATATGATGTTTTTATCACGCTAACATTCTTTTTGATGATTCCAAAGGGGGAGAAACAGGATATAAGCTCTTTAGCTCAAAGAAGCTAAAATAAGCTCGAAAAAGAAGCTATAAGTTGTGGCTATTAAAAGCAAAAGTTGTGGATCATACTTAATCCATTTGTTGTATTATTTGTTAGATAAATGTTTTTATCAAGATTTTGATGATTTTGTTTAAATGAGTTTTTATACCAAAACAATGTTTTTTAAATGTTGTCCAAATACTCCCAATTGATTTAAAATATTTTTACTAATTTTTTGGAGTATTTTTTGAAGTTTATTTTTGACAAAAATCGAACAACACTTCAATTTGAGGTCGGCCGGTCGAACAAGAGGTCGCCGGTACCAAGAACGCACAAAATGAAACAGAGAAGTCCAGACTTGATTTTTGAGGGAGGGTGACCGGTCCAAGCATGGGCCGACCGGTCGGCGCCTAAGGCGACCGGTCGCACCCCCTTCCGTCTGGTACCTGGATCGCACTATTTTCTTTAAACGTTCGAAATTTCCTATATAGCGACCGGTCACACTATATATTTTTGACAGCAGATTCAAATCGTTGAAAATCCATTATCAGCAAGATTTACTTTATCAATTTTGTACATTATTTCTACATCTTGTGATCTTCTTTTTGTAGACAAAAGTGAAGAATGAGGAGCCTATGTTTGTGAAGACTCTCCTATAAATAGAGGATGATTTGAAGACACAAGACACAACACACAAGCATACAATACAACAAGAAATCTGCAAAATTCCCAAAGCTTTCATTTTTACATTCTTGTTGTAATAGCCTAAGTTCTTGCACTTGCACAATCTTGAGGTCTAGGCTTTTTATTCTTAATTACACTTGCACTCAAAGTTTGTATACTTCATTTTTTGAGTTGTAATCTTGAATTTTTCTATCATCCAAAACAAGATATCCTTGTTAGTGTTCTTGCGGTAAGAACACATTTGGGTGATCTTAGGTGTTGAAGAGTGTGGTACTCTTCATAGGTGTTGAAGGAAGATTGTGGTAATCTCCTTGAAGGTGTTGTAAGAAGATTGTGGTAATCTTCAAATGTGGTGTTGTAACAATTGTGGTAATTGTTAATAAAACTTTTTTTCTTTTTGAAATCCACTTCGGATATATCGAGGTGGTAGTAGATTAGGCCCTAGGTGGGTTGAACTACTATAAATCATCGAGTGTTGTTTTGTTTATTTTCCGCACTTATATTCTTGTCATTTACTTGTTCATTCGAAAAAGAGGGCGATTTGCGAAAAATCGGCATAATCTATTCACCCCCCTCTAGATTATCGTAGCTACTTGGACTAACAAGTGGTATCAGAGCTAAACTCTTTGGCAAGATCGTTCCACACCGCGAGTAAAGAGGAAAGATCCATGGCTACGAACGAAAGCTACCTCACCACTGGCACCTCCACCAACAAGCCACCACTATTTGACCCAACAACTACGCATTTTGGAAAGACCGTATGGAGTGCTTTCTACAAGGGTGCGGATTTGATATTTGGAATGTGGTCATTGAAGGAGTTGATCAACCAACCAAGAAATTGGAGGACGGCACCTCGGCTCCCAAAACTTTCAAGGAGTTCGATGAAAATGACAAGAAGGCTTTCTCTAAATGGTAAGGCCTTAAATATTTTACATTGCTCTCTTACGGCCACCGAGTATAATCGCATAAGAGGCATAAGGTCGGCACATGAAGTATGGAAAAATTAGAAACCATCTATGAGGGCACAAAGAAAGTGAAGCAAGCAAGAAAAACAATGCTTGTGAAAGACTTTGAAAATTTCAATATGCATGATGGTGAAAGCATATCAAAAATGGTGGAAAGGCTTGACAATATTGTCAATCCTCTTGTGGCTCTTGAGAAGGTCATCTCTCGAAGAAGACAAGGTGACCAAGGTATTGAACGCTCTTCCCGGCTCATGATCCGAAAAAATGACGGCTATCACAGAAGCACAAAATCTTGAAACACTTAAGTTCGATGAGCTCATCGGGAACCTCCTCATCTACGAAGTCTATCTCAAGGAGAGGAAAAATTCCAAATCATCCAACACTCAATTGGGTACGCATAATATTCCTAAAGGTCTAGCATCTTCTTCTAATAATTCATATTATGATAATGATGAGGATGATGAAGAAACGGCCGCACTTGTTCGAAAATTTGCAAAATTTGTGAATAAAAATAAGACAAGAAAATCGAGAGACAACTCGTGTTTTCAATGCGAAAAATCTGGGCATTTCATAGCCGATTGCCCAAAACTCGAGGAGGAGGAACAAAAAAGAAAAGTCTTTTCCAAAAAGAAGGCTTTAAATGCGGATGTCAAGCTTGGGATGAACTTCTTGCCACAATCGATGAATAAGGAGAATCGAACATGGTCTTATGGCCATAGGCAGCGAAAACAACGAGGTACGCTCTAATGCTTCATCTTCTTCCTTAGTTGATGAACTACAATGTGATTTTGATGAATTACAAAATGAGTTTCAAAATTTGATTGTTAAATACAAGACTTTAAAAAAGGAGCATAAAGAGCTTAAATTAGAAAATGATAAATTGTTTACTTCTTATGAATCTCTTGATAAAGTTCATGTTATTACTCTTACTAAAGTCCGTACTCTTGAAACCAAAAAACAAACGCTCACAAATGATCTTGAATGTTTGAAAAAGGATGTGCATCGTTTTAACTTAAGTACGGATAAGGTTACAAAAATTTTAGATGCACAAAGAGGTGAGCATTCTAAATTAGGACTTGGCTATAAACCTTTTCAACCATTTTCAAAGAAAAATGACCAAGGTCCGACTTTTGTACGTGCTAGTAGTGCCCACAATCCTATTTGCTTTTATTGTGGTAAAGTTGGTCATTATGTTAGTCATTGTAAATTGAAGAGCAATTTTAGCTATGTTTGGAGACCTAAAGGTCTCAAGTCTAACCCCCATGGACCCCAAAACTATAGGGTACCTAAAAATAATTTTTTTGTAGGTTATAGGGGCTATAACAACCATGTAGGATTCAAAATGGCTCGTGGACAACGGATGTTGACGCCATATGACCGGAAAGAAAGAACTTTTTACCAACATCAAGCTCCAAGAAGAGGGTATGGTCATGTTCGACAATGGCAAAGGAAGAATTCTTGAAAATGGAGAAATTGGTAACTCTTCTTTCTCTCTTAGTAATGTTCTTTTAGTAGAAGGGCTTAAGTTTAATTTGATAAGTGTTAGCCAACTTTGTGATTCAAATTATAATGTTGTTTTCAATAAATAAAAATGCCTTATTTCCAAAAATGATAAAATTATTTGTGAAGCAAATAGAAAAGGCAATCTTTACAAAATTTGTACAAGTGATTTGGTTAGTCAAAATGTTTCTTGTTTTGTCGCCAATAATGATTTAACTAGTTTATGGCATAGGCGACTTGGACATGTTGGATATAAAAATTTACAAACTATTTACAAAAACCAACATGTAAAAGGACTACCCAAATTGAATTTTGAAAATCTTGGCTTATGTGACACTTGTCAAAAGAACAAATTAGTTAAGAGTAGTTTTAAGCCCGGGTTTTTCGCATTTAAAGCACGAATTGTCTCTTGCCTTTCTTGTCTTATTTTTATTGACAAATTTGGCAAATATTTGAACAAGAGCGGTCGTTTCTTCATCATCCTTATCGCTCGTATAATATGCATTTTTTGCACTTGAGGTAAGACCTTTCGGAGTAGATTGCATACCCGGTTGAGAGGTGGATGGTTTGGAATTCTTTGAGATAGACTTCGTAAATAAGGACATTTCCAATGAGCTCATCAAACTTGAGAGTTTCAAGATATTGAGCTTCCGTGATAGCCGTCACCTTTTCGGACCAAGAACCGAGAAGAGCATTTAATACTTTGGTTACCTTGTCTTCTTCGGAGATGACTTTTCTGAGCGCCAATAGATGGTTGATGATGTTGTCGAGCCTTTCCACCATTTTCGCAATTCCTTCACCTTCAAACATTATGAAGTTTTCGAAGTCTTTAACAAGCATGGTTTTTCTAGCTTGTTTAACCTTCTTAGTTCCTTCATAAATGGTTTTGAGTTTTTCCTATACTTCATGTGCGGACCTTATTCCTCTAATCCGATTGTACTCGGTAGAGGTAAGTGAACAACACAAACTATTTAGAGCCTTACCATTCAGAGAAAATGATTTCTTGTCACTTTCATCGAACTCTTTAAAACTTTTGGGAGCTATAGTTCCATCCTCTAATTTCTTGGTTGGTTGAGCTATTCCTTCAATTACCGCATCCAAATATCAAACCCGCAACCTTGTAAAAAGTACTCCATTCGATCTTTCCAAAATGCATAGTTATTGGCATCGAATAGTGTCGGCTTGTTGGTTGAGGCACCAGTTGTGAGGTAACTTTCGTTCGTAGCCATGGGTCTTTCCTCTTTACTCGGAAAGATAAACGAGCTTGCCAAAGAGTTTGGCTTTGATACCACTTGTTAGTCTAAGAGGCTACGAAAATCTAGAGGGGGTGGATAGATTTTCCCGATTTTTTTCATTTATGCCCTCTTTTTCGAAGAAGATGAAGAAGAAAATAGAAGTGTAGAAAAATAAATCAACACACGATGATCTATAGTGCTTCAACCCACCTAGGGCTACGTCCACTACCACCTGGTATGTCCGAGTGGATTTCGAAAGGAAAGAGTTTATTACCAAACAATTACAACTTCACCTTGAAGAACCCCAAACTCTTCTTACACCAACACCTATGAAGAGCACCAAACTCTTCTTACAAAAATGAAGATCACCAAACTCTTCAACACCTAACGAATCAACCAAGTGTGTTCTTGCCAAAAGAACACTCAACAAGTATATCTTATTTTGTATGATTTGATAAATCAAGATTACAACTCAAATGAAAGTATACAACTTTGTAAGTGCAAGTGTAATCAATAAAGAAAGCCTAATAAGCAAGATGCGAAAGTTTAATGCTTAGGTTATTATAACAAGAGTATGAAAATAAAAACTTTAGAAGTTTTTTTGAATATTTCTTGTTGTGATGTAGAGTAGTATGTTATTTGATCCTCCAATACTTCATCTATTTATAGAAGAGCTCCAAGATGTAATCTTCAACATAGGCTCATCCTATTTGAATTTTATCGCAAAGAAGAATCAAAATGACTCAAAAAATAGTTAATAATTTAAAGCCTTAATTTCTTTGAGAAGTGTTTTCGCAACAAATAGATTTTTTGTCAAAGACTATAGCGATCGTCGCTATATAGAAAATTCAATTATTAAACCGTTGAATAAAATTTTGACCACGAGAATAGCATCGGGGGCGACCCGATTCGTCTATAACGACCCGATCCATCACCGTCTATGGCGATCGGTTGCTATGGATAGTGATTTGTCGCTCGAGAAAGAGAGAAGAAAAGCCAAGAAAAACATTTCTTCGAGGCATATGAAGCGGACTGGGTCGCCCTCCGCCCCAAAGTTTCTCTTTTGTTTTCAATTTTAAAACATTTAGGTGCGAGTACAGAACGTCTCGATTTTTTCTAACTTTAAGATAAATATATAATAAGACCATGATCCAAGAAAATTGACTTAATAAAAGGAAATCTTAAATAAAAATTCTCATACTTGCATAAATAATGGCTAATATTCAAATTTCAAGGTACGATGACATTAAAAATTCTAAATAAACTAGGTCGACTCCTTAAACAAAATATTTGATTCTAAAGATATGAAAGAACAATAAAAAAAATAACTTCTTGTATCCACAACCACCGCCTCATGCCCGCCAAGCTCCTTAACCGAAAAATATTAACGCTCGGTGGAAAAAATAATTCGCGCTAAAATAAATATGCATGTAAATTATCAATGCATCAATCACACACATGTAATATTCATTAAGAGTCTTATAAGGACGTGAGCCGAAGGCTATTCTGTTTGTTTACGGGAGCCCAAAGGCTATTCTCGATGGGTAGCCCGAAGGCGCCATTTGTTTGGGGACATACATTATGCTTCCCTAACAATTTAACATACGATTTATAAAAGACAAATAGAAATTCCCACCTCAATATGCAAGTTTAATAAATGTGAAAAACAACTGGAATCCTAGGTCTCGTGTTCTTCGTGTCGTGGTAAAAATTGGCTTCGTCAAAATCACCAATCAGAACTCTAATTCTCCAGTTTAGCACCTCTGCCTCTTTTTCTTTCAATTTAAAAAAAAAGTCCTTAAACTAAACCTTCCAAATAAAAATTTAAAGCCCAATTCTCCACGACTCAAATTCTAATATGCAGCCTCTATCTCTCTCACGTCTTTTTTTTTTTTGCGTGATTTTGTTGTTGCTTTAAATGGGGTGTTATTCTTGGTCTGTATGTGGTTACTGATGGCTGGGATTTCGATGGAAAATAATGGATAAGAAGATAGGAAGAAAAAGCTTACACGTGTTTTTGTGTGTTCTCTAGAAATCTAATAATTTTTGTGAAAAAAAGTAAAGAAAGGGTCTTATTTATATTGTGTATATTAAGACTTCTAAAAGAATCCAAATTCTAATCTAATCATGAATACTAAACTAAATCTAAATATGAATTCTACTGGTATAAGGAGACTCATAAAGCCCAAAATTCTAATGCAACTAGAATTGTGAATGCTAAATTACACTGAAAAATCACAGTAAATAATACTTATAATATAAATGTCAATATTAAAAGTATTATTATTGATACTAGTATCTCATAAAAATACGGGATATTACAGGGTCTCCCTCTTAGAGCGACCGATCGACCTCTTTCTTGAGAAGTTATCGATTTTTGTCAAAAATAAAGTTCAAAAGACTTCAATACTTTAGTAAAAATCAAATGAAATATCAAGTATTTGGACGACTTTTAAAAACATTGTTTTGGTATAAAACTCATTTATACGAAATCATCAAAATCAAAATAAAAACATTGATCTGACACTAAGTTCTCAAAGTGTAGTACCACCAGTTGATGAATGGCGACGCGGACGAAAAGCCCAAGGAAAAAACTCGTTTTGGGATAGCCGCTGGTCGTTGAGTACCACCAATTGGGCTAGCTCAGGCGGTGTCTCACACTCTCGAGAACTTAGGACTTGAGCCGGAGGTCTTGGGGTCGAGTGTGGGGAAAGGTAGGAAACCCACTTTCGAGGTGGGAAGTCGTGAGTGCGTATGGATGAAAAACCTAAAGAAAAGCCCAAAGAAAAGACCATGGGATAGACTTCGGTCGTTACACAACACATGCTTGAACCATTAAAAACAAGCTTATTTATTAATTTAGAAAATAATTTAATAAATTAATGCCAAAAAGGTTTTTTTTTCTTTCCCAGGTGAAAACAGTACTCCTACTGTTGTTTTCTAAATGTTTTTTTTTTTTGATAAAATCTAAAGTACTGTTTTTTTACAAGAGAAACTATTGCTTATCAAGTATGCATGTTGGACAACCTTTAAGGCTTAATTTATTTAACTAGATTAGATTTTTTATCGTCCCAAATCTGTGATAATTATATTTTGAAATGATCTAGTTTTAAGTTATGTTTTAAATTTTTTAAATTTATATATATTCAAGTTATCATCTATGTTAAAATAACAATTGATATTATATTCATTGTCAACTACTTCACTCAAAAAATAAATAAATAGCCAACAACTATTTTATAATTATTAAATTAATTCCTTAATTTTAGGGAATGTGGATCCCTGTTTTATCTAATTAGGAACATGGATGAGGACATGACAGAGGATATGAACACCTTTCCATCTCATCCCAATTCTGAGAAGTGGGGAATCCAATCCCCGTATTAACCAGGTATTTTCTATCCGATTTTATTGGATGGCAGTGAAGATAGTTTTCGCCAGAATTTTGCCATCCCTAAATAATTATCCTACATATTTTATAATCTCTAATATAATTTACTACAAATGAAGAATAAAAAACACAATTTAATAACGAAAAAGCATTTTTTAAGAGGATGTATGCTTGGTCAATCAATTAACTGAATTAAATTAGGTGACTCTTTAGTAACACAAATATTAAATAATTAAATTTTAGACTATAACCATTCTTTTGATGAATTAAATATCAATATGTAATTTTTGAGAAGATATTAAATTAAGATTGGAGTTATTTTAATAGAGACGATATCTAATTTAGATAAATTGTTAAAACCTAAAGGTAATCCACAACGCATACTTTGTTTTTTAATTGTTGGGATGAGTGGGTGGAGTGGAGAGATAAATCTCAAATAAACTGAAAGATTTAGAGTTCGAACTCTGATCAACACCCTTATAAAAGGTAAGCAATACCGCTTGAGCTACAAGCACATGATATCCACAACTAGAGCTGTCAAAGTGGCCAAGGTCGAAGCGGCAGTGCCACCATCGAGCCAAGGTGGGAATCAGGCCGGGCCGGAATTTCTTCGGGCCACTATTTTGGGGAGTCCAGTCCAGCCCATGTTTTAGAAATACACTAAAATTGCGGCCCGACCCGGTGTATCGGGCCTAACGGGACGGGCCAAATAGGCCCGGATCTTTTCGGGCCTACAAAATCGTAGCCCAGCCCAACCCTATTCCCAGGCCGATCGGGCCAGCCCATCGGGCCGGGCCATTTTTAACAGCTCTATCCACAACGCATACTTGATAAGTGATACTTTCTACTGTAAAAAAAAAAAAAGAATAAACAATATTTTCAGATTTTATTTAAAAAGAAAAGAAATAGAAAACAACTATATATAAGAGACTAGGAGTTTTGTTTTCACAGCCTTTTTTAAAGTAAAGTTAGAAAACAACACTTTGGAGTGTTGTTTTCGCCTAGAAAAGGAAAAAATCTATATTATATGCGTTACTTTATTGAATTATTTTTTAATTTACATTGATTTAATAAATTAGCCTTAAAAATAACAACCAACAAATTCTTGCACCATTAATAACAACATTCAACCATCATATTCATGGAAAGTCCACATTACTCACTATGGGGCACACTCCCCATAGTTTTTTTTTTTTTTTCGGATAATGATACAATTACCCTGCTTTTTCATGAAAATCCTTGAAGATACTCTCTCATCTCATTTTCTTCACAACACATATATTTCGTCTCCTTTTCTTCACGACAGAGATACGCTCCACTTCTCTTTATTCTGAAAATACGCTTCCTCATTTCTCCATAGCGAGATACTTATTTTCTTCACAACATATATGCTCCTTGTTTTCTTCATTAACATATATCCTTCATCTTATAAGCTTCAACATAGATCTCAATAAACATCAACAACAAAACAAAATAAGAAGAAGAAGAAAAAGAGAAGGAACTAATTGCATAAAATCGCAGAAACGAAGAAGAAGAAGAAGAAGAAACACGACTATTTCTACACAGCAGAAACCAGAAAAATAAAAATATTCAATGTAAGCAACAATTTTTGATTTGAGACGTATTGAAATTGATGGTTATAACTAAAATATGGACATTTTTATTAGTTGTTTCAACTGATTGTTTCAGAGTTATTTGGAACATGTTTCACTAATACAAATTTTTTACTTCTTTTATTAATATCTAAAGTTGTTTCAAACATGTTTCAAGATTGTTTCATAATTGTTTCTTACTCATTTTAGCTCTGTTAAACATGATTTTTTAAACCTTAGTATTGAATTAGTGAATCTCATATTTCTTTTATGTTTCTCATTTTTTTTTTGTGTTTTCTAAATCCTGTATAATTAATTATTGAACCACATACATCATATTTCAAAATTCACAATATTATAATCACACTTGAACTTCTTCCTCAAATAACAAAATGAAACAAAACATCAATATGCTGCAAAGGAAGAAAAAAGAATATTAAGAACACGGACACAAGAATGAATAAACAAACAAATACATCGAATTCTAAATTCATAAGATTATCTATATCCATATTTGAATTTCTTCTTTAAGTAATAAGATAAAACATCAATATATTGCAAAGAAAAAAACAATAATAACACATAAACAAGAATGGAAAAACAACAAATTTAAAAGAAAAAAGAGAGTCTTACAGAATCAACCAAAAACTCATCAAGATATTAGTATAGGCCGTGTGAAAAAAGAATTGGACTAAAAATATATTGGAAAAAGCTTTCTAATTTGTTTCATAATTGTTTCTAATTGTTTTAAACAGAAAGACGGAGAGAGAAAATAGAAAAACGTAAAAAAAGTCAAAAAAATATCCCTGGGGTTTGAAGTCAAAAAAGTGTACAAAAGTCTATTGAACGTATAAAAGTCATTTTTCCCAAAAAAGTGGGTATTTTTGGAAAATTTTCCTTTTTCTTATTCTTTTATTACTCTTTATTATTTATTTTTAAAATCTACATTTAATTAGATTAAAAGGAAAAAAGGTGTGCATATTTAAAAAAAAACTGTCTAATTTTTATATAGTATTTATTCGTTTTTTAATTTTTACTATTTATTTTTAGAAGCTATAAAAAAACAAAGTGTGCCCCACTAATTAATTTTGGTGTAGTTTATATTGTATTTATTTGTGCCTCGATAAAGAGTTCCTGGATCTGTCCTAACATCAAGATTTCTAGCATTTCAACACAATATTTACATTCGAACCAACGCAACATTTTTACTCAAATCAACTCAAAATCAAGAACCCTAACAACAACAACAATCAACTTAAAAATAATTGAATCAAACATACCTCATTTGTTGCCTCTGATGTCTTCAGTGTATGTTTTGGGGGTTTAATTGGGGAATAATAAATTGATAAATGTTTGGAATGTGTATTAAACAAATGTATTGTTTTAAGAAATAGGTAAGAGTGTTTTTATAAAATAGTTGTATTTTTTTGGTACAAGAAAATAAGTGTAGTTAGAGGAATATGAGATGTGAATAACGCCACAATTAAAAAAAAAATCAAATTAAATCTTTAATCTGTTTTTGCTTTCTTACATTAAATACGACGGACTTTTGTTTAAATGATTTATTGATTTTTATTAATATTGAAATATGTAACTCAATTTTAATTGGCACACGAAACATCGAGGCTCCAGGCTTGGCCCTTGGACTGAATTCAGTAAATTTACACCGATGTGCTTTAGCTTAATTTCAAGTAGCTCCACCTCAAGTCAATGAATCGCCGCCCTTCTTCTTTCCGTTCCTCGCCGTTGCCGCCACTGCAGACTCCGCCACATCCGCCGCTGCCATGTCTTCTCGTCCCTATGTAATTGTCACATCTCGCACACACCCAAAGCAAAAGCATACATAAACAATCAATCACCAGCGCGGCGGCAATTAAAATCTCTCTCCGCGTTTTTTTTTTTTTTACGTAGTTTTTATATCAACTAATTGAAGCGTTCACATTCCAATTAGGAATCTTATTCGTCCTATTCCAGTAAACTTTGGTGAATTTCAGTTTTTTTCAAGTACGGAGTTAACATTTTCGTTATTACAGTTGAGAGGAGGGCGTCCACATGGCAGGAGAGGCTACTCCGACAGACCCTTGGGTCCTGCAAGCGGGGACCAAACGGAGTTGGTGTCTGGCGATTCCCACTTTCGTGCTGTTCGAGAAACCAACCGCGGTTTCCGACCCAGTTACAATGCTGTCCCTCCGCCACCTCAATATGTAACGGGTCAGCAGTTCTATGGACCCGGATCACAGTCTCACCGGATTGGACCAGCTTTGGGTAATTATCAGCAGTTTAGACCACAGCAAATGCCGCAGCAGTCTAGGCACCCACGACAGGTGGGACCAGCTTTTGGTAACTATCAGCAGTTCAGACCACAGCAAATGCCGCAGCAGTTTAGGCCAAGGGCCTCGAAGCCTCCGGACTATAGAGAATGGGAGTATGCGAAACAGGGGCTGCCTCCTCACTGTGGTAACTCTTAATATCCTGTTTACTCTACCTGAATTTTCTTGTTTTTGTATTTTAGCCTTGAACATTTGAATTATAGTAGAAACTTGAATTGATTATTGAAAAGTTATATGGAACATTGTTTGATGTTCTTTTTGAGTTATTGACTAGTATATTTGTATACCTATTCCTTTGAGTAGCGGAGATACTTACTAAATTGATGGGCTTTTCTGTTTTGGATTCAATGATCAAATTTTGAACTACTATAAAATATGCACAATTATTTTTAGTGGTCAAGTTTGGACACTGCTTTTTTCCACAAATCACTTTCTAGCAAAATATCGAAATTGTTTGATTTCATATAGTGTTTGTTAAATGTGGTGGTATATCTCTTACTTATCATTATCTAAAGGAAAAAATCTCTTAAGGTTGGTTCAATGTTGAAAAGTATCTGCAATTCGCTGGTGGCACAGAACGAACTAATCTGCATTGTTGTGTACATCTCTTTGCATATATCTGTAATCATTGCAAAGAAATGGCATCATGTTGGTTCAAATTGAAGTTGTAGTACGTATCAAGAAAAATTAATTAATCATTTGCAGAGCTGAGATGTCCTGACATAAGAACAGTAAGGAGCTATGATTAAGATTGAGTATTTCTTGTATTTGAAAGTGACAGCATAATTATTGCTTATACATTATAGATTTGATTGACAAAAGAATGCTTCAGGGCCAAAGAAATTATCAGAGAATTGGAATTAGAAAATTTTCAAATATCAGCCATCTCTTCTCTAGTTCAGAAGCTGTAGCATGCTTTCTAATTAACAGTCATATACACGCGTAGCTTTTAGTTCAACATATTTTGCATAGTTATTAGTTATGTAAGAATTCACACATGGCTGTTCGCGTTCACGATAGTGCATCTATAAGTCAGTCTTCTGTTATGCCACAATAGTGCATCTATAAATCAGTCTTTTGTTATGCGACAATAGTGCATCTCATGCACTACATTTCTTTAAGGTTAACCTTGTTTCTCTTCTACCTATGTGCAGAGCGGTTCACTGTTCTCTCATATAACATACTGGCTGACTACTTGGCCACCGACCACTGGCAGAAACTTTACTTTCATATTCCTGGATATATTATGGACTGGAATTGGCGCAGGAGAAATATAAGTTTTGAGCTTGGATTATGGTCAGCTGACATTTTATGTTTTCAGGTTATCATCCTGATGCTTTTTCTAGATACAACCTTTTAGCGGCTGACATTAAGTTAATATAAATATTTGTGGAAAGCTGAAAGATTGGTTAGCACGTTATGTCGCGCTAATCAAAATTGCTTATCTCGGTTGAGGTGCATCATAACGGCCTTCATATGTGGTCGGCTTTCCTTAGTTTCTAGTCATGTCTGTTGAGTTTAGAAGTTGCGCTTTTAGATTTTTAAATCATCAATTCATCATATGTTGCTTTGATAAAGAATGATACTTAATAATCCCTTCGTCCCAAAATTACGGGTCCCATTTGACACAATGGAATTTTAGGTGAGAAATGAAAAAGTGTAAGTTTTTGTACTTTCACACCACCACTCATTAAAGTAGTGGTTGAGCAGTATCACATCATTACTTAAACTAAAATGGTAGTTCGGGAAAGAAAAAAAGTTGCCATCTTAGTAAATGAAGTCTTACTATGGGACGTTTCAAAAAGGAAATGGGAGTAATAAATTTGGGACAGAGGGAGCACTCAATTTGTTGAGTAAACTGTACTTTGTAAACTACTTTAGAGCCCATCTTTTAAGCTGATCCCTTTGGCAACCTAGGTCTTCAGAATGAAGTTAATAAAAAAGCAGGCTGCAGCTCATCTATTCTGCCCTTTGTGTCAGTTTGAATAAAATACACTCGAACAATTATATCTAAAGAAGTGAAGAATGTGAGCTTATGAAACCCTCAGTGGTGTTTACCACGATGTTGATATTCAGAACCATTCTTTCAGGTCAAACAATCGTAGAATTACTATTAAAAATTTTGTTGCATAACCAAAACTTTGTAAACATGATATTACCTTATCAGAAAAAACCTACAATCTTAAGAAATTACCCTGGATTTGATAATCTAATAATCAAGCTTCTGCAACTGACTGTTAGTTTTATTGCAAGACACGGTTCACAACACAAATGACTGGAGTGATGTGGTTTTATAGTTATTCGCTAAGGTCAATTCAATAATAAACTACTGGAGTGTTTTAAAGTCAAGATGCATATGCAGATTATGTAATTGGGAATTTTCTATCATATTCCACTATTTACAAGATATTCTGCGCATATTGCAATCATAAGGTGCCATGTCATCTCTTGCATGATCTGCCTTGTGTATTAGTTTAGGATTTCATTGATTTTCGTCCAATTTTACTATTTTCTCTCTTGCTCTATGTGTTTTTTTGCCAGTAACAATTTTTCGCTCATGTCCCATAACTTATATTTCTAACTTATTAGGCTTTATTTGTTTTTTAATTTGTATTTTCATTTGAAATGCCAGGAGGTTGATAGATTCCAAGACATAGAGGCAGAACTGAAGCCCCGTGGATACACTGGCATTTGGAAGGTTACTTGGAAAGTGCTTAGCTGCTATGTTATCATTTTGCTTGTATTTAAAGTTGTAAGGTGGAAAGATTTGGATTCAAAAATATTAAATAACTTGTCAATGGGTTTGCTTTGAGAAATCGAACTCCAACATAGTGTATATTAGAATGAAGCTGCGATAGTTTTCTATGTTTTCAAGGTTAAACACGAGAAAGGTAATGAATTTATATAGTCATTGTTAAGGTCCGTAAGCATCATTATAGTAACTGACGAATAGTAAATTATACAACTCTAGGAACGTGGAATGTAGTTCACCTGGCAAACAAAGTTAAACTTCCTCTAGAAACATCGATATAGCAGCTTGGGAAAGTGAGGCCTGCAATGGGTTTGTAGAGAGTAATAAGTAGCAGGTGAAGTAAGTGATAACTTTTCTTTCTTTTTCTCCCTGTGGAACAATGGTTAATGCTGATATTTCAGATTAATCCAATTTTGGGGGATTATTAAGGTTTATCTAGTTCATAGATTTTTGGTCTCTGAATCAATCTTTCACATGACCTACTATCATCAAGTTGAAGAGAGAACTATTTTGGATAGGGGACTTGTTTAGCTCAATAGAATCTCTCTCTCTCTCTCTCTCTCTCTCTCTCTGTTGTGTGTGTGTGTGTTTCCATGTTCAGGTTGGGGTATTGCAAAGGCCTTGTTTAGTGAGATGCTCTCTAAGGCCTCAAAGCACCTTAGTCACTTACCGTGAATTAATTTAGGAAATCTTTGGATGAAAATTGGTGAGATGTAAGGTAGGAGAACAGCTCAGGGCTCTTTTTTTCTTCTTTGTCAAGTGTATGATCTTGATTCTCCAGGCTTTACATTTTCCCAAACATGAAAAGCTGCTGTGGAAAATGGTAGTGGACATTTCCCAGAAGCTTAGTTTTGAGAACCCTAGGACCCTGGTCCTTGAATGCCAAGAAATATCTTTCTTATTTCTTTGGATAACAATATAGTTCCAATTAGTTGCTCTATTTATCATTATTGATTTGGTTGTTTGTTTATTTTTCCAAGTGGGTCTATAGAGATTCATTTCCGTTGTTATATCCTTTATTGTTCAAAATTCTATTGCTGGCAGTGAAGCAGTGAATCTGGAGTTGTAAATTAATATATTCTTTTTAGAGCATGTTTTAAGAATATAATATGTTTAAACAGTGGTTGATAATCACGATTTCTAATTTTTAGATGCGAACTGGTGATCCTGCTGATGGTTGTGCTATATTTTGGCGTCTCTCAAGGTATGAACTCCTATTTATTGCAGAATTTAAGATAGAAGTATCAACTCATGGAAACACTTATTTTAGCCTCTGTTCTAAAAGGCCCGCCTAGCTCGATTAGACCCCGCCTAGGCGCTAGGCCCTCCTTGTCCGCCTATGTTATTTTCAATTAGATCCCGCTAATCCCGCTCGGGTCCGCTAACCCGCCCGAGGCTCCGCCTGGCGCTAGGGCCGATCCGCCGCCGGATAGCGCCTAGCGATTTTAGAACACTATAAAATTTAGCATCTGCTGAGACTGAAGATTTAGCTTGTCAATCACTGTATAGCTATTTATTTGGGTTTAGGTGGAGTTATTTGATCTTCATTATATAGGTTATATACGACGTTCTTGTTAATGTGCAATATGCTTTTCACTATTAAACTGTTGTGTGGGGCGGAGCTAGACATTAAATTTTGGGGGGCTAAATTACTAGAAAATACATATTTTAGTGCTAAAATTAATATTTAAAACAAAAATATACATAGAATAATTAAATTTTTCAAAAATTTGGGGGGCTAAAGCCCCTCACAGCACCACAAGGCTACGCCCTGACTGTGTGAACCTAGCCTGCTACGACTGACAACTTCTTAAGTTTGATGCATTGTGCGAGTTTAATATCATGGGTTAAGTTTGATACATTGACGCAAGTTTAATATCATGGGTTAAATTTGCTCGAACTTGTTGTCAGGCAACAAAATTAAATTATGTGGTTGTGAGTATTTTCTAATGTAAGATCACTATGGCCTGTTTAATTCAATGTGATTGCCTATATCAGTCTATGAATAGATCATTGCATTATCGGATATCCACTACCTGCCTATCTTTTGATTCACTAAATGGTATCAGAGCCTGTCCGCACTTAAATCAGTATGAATTTTGTTCAGCTACAAGTTGTGTTTTAAAAACAATAAAAAAAGAGGAAAATGCATTTTTTTATAAATATCGCCTTGTAAAATTACTGCTTAGATAAATAAGTTTTTCATTTTCTTTAACATGTCTTGAGGTATTATTGTTTGTGGTTATATTTTGAAGATTGTAAACTGAAGAGGTAGTGAAGCTTTGTTTTCCATAAATATTAATTATATGGCTATCTATCTTCTGTTAATTTGATTTCACAATTTTTGGTATTTCTAGATGAAATGACTCTAGACGCATGACAAGAGCTGGAAAGTCATTCCTTTAGGTCTTGCATGTGGAGTATGATTTTGTATTCAGGTGGAACCATATGAAATAGATCTTGAATTGAATTAATTAAGTGAAATTTTGTTTTAGATTCAAGTTGCTGCACGAAGAATCTATTGAATACAATAAGCTTGGCCTTCGGGATAATGTTGCCCAGATATGCGTGTTTGAGGTACATCAGTTTTCAGAATATGTTTTAGTAAAAATTAACTAAGAAAGTGAGTATATGATGTTGATCATGTAACTGGTATTTATATATTGTTTTCTTGTTGAACAGTCTCTGAATGGACAGAGTAATAATAGTAATCCGGCATCAACTATGTCGACAAGGCAAGATGAATTTCTTCCTTTAGTTGATGTTACCACATATTGTTTTGTTTGTTACTTTCTCCTTTTCATATATATATACACACACACACACACACACACATGTGATTTCTGCTGAACATGGCAAAAATGTTGCAGTGGCAGCTCAGCAAGCTCTAACAGAGTTGTTGTTTGCAACATTCACGTGCTTTTCAATCCTAAAAGGGGTGATGTTAAGCTTGGACAGGTATGGATTTTGTCTATAAGTGGTTCTAGTATTCTTTGATATCTCATTGAGCCTAAGTGCATAATATTCATCTTGATTTCCGTGGAAGAAGCATGAGGCTTAACATTGGTTGGTTTACTTAGTTTACACGCGTAAATTTACACCAAATCATGCACTAGTGTTGTCTATCTAGTGTCTCCTAGGACTCTTTGGTCTGTCTGTTGATTGATGTACTCTTCTACAATTGACAATAATCCATCTACCATTAACTTCTGTTTCTGCTCAATGAAGGTTGTAGAATATGTAAAGAATAATTGTGGATCTATCCTTAAGCCTGCACGCCTCCTCTTTCCCCCTGTTGGCCGTCCCCTAAACAGTTGAAATTGCATGAAATGAGAAACAGCCTATAATGAGTTAGTCAGTAGGAAAGGCCCTTAAAGGAAATTTTATGAATTTGTCTTATTTTGGAAGTCCTCGTAAGGGTGGGTAGCCAGTTTAACAAGAGGAAGTTTCTTCTTATTCTCTTCTTCCTCTCAGCTCTCTCTCTGATATTTTGTAACTTGTCTGCTTCATTTGTAACAATTTCAATAACTTGCTTGGGCCTTTTAAAGAGGTAAGCTGTCTAGTCTGATCTTTTTCTTCTTCTTTTTTCTCTCTCAAGACTTACTCAGTATATAGTGTCCGCATGGCTAAGGTTCAGCAGGTGTTGCTCAATACTAGCTATTTACTTTATCCTTTAACCAACCGTCAACTTTATGGAACTTTGTTCTTGTAGTAGCTATTTTATCTGGAGTTCAATTAAAGTTATTGTAATGTTCATACTTTCATCTGTAGGTTTCTTGAGTTGTAGTTTATATAATGAAATGTTTGAGCCATTTTGAAATGCACGTTACTATTTACGTACACTTCATTTTTGTCCGTCAGATCAGGTGCTTCTGGACAGGGCACATGCTGTTTCTAAGCTTTGGGATGATGCTCCTGTAGTTATTTGTGGAGACTTTAATTGCACTCCCAAGGTTGTTTGCCTGTTTCTGCATTGTCTCATTATCGTAATCTATCTTATTGATTTATGTACACCTATTTTGAATCGAATTTAATATTTCATTGGTCTCTCTCTGGATATGTATGGTGTCAACAACACTATTGTTGTATCAGAGTCCCATGTACAACTTCATCACAGAACAAAAGGTATTGGCTGCTTCAAATTTTCGTTATCCTTTTCCTCCTTTTCTTGCTATCTTTCTTTCTTCATATCTCCACAACTGGCACAGCTGACAGTCTCTGACTTTTTTCAATATCTTGCTACAGCTAGATCTTTCAGAGCTGCCCCGAGATAAGGTCTCTCTGGGCAAACTTCTGCTGAAATACGCCCATCAAGGCCTGGTTATCCTGATTTTAGGTATATGTCTGTTTGCTGGTTAAATAATTTGTCTGATGAGGTATTGATTTCTTATTGGCTGCCCTTTAAGGTGGAAGCTTATTTCGTAATGCAGGAGACTAAGTGCTGATAATTCTACTCAGGCTTCTGCAGTTAATTGTGAAAAAATTGAACATAGAGATATGCCTTCAGATGCACAGAATTTAGCCGTCTTCACAGTTCCACAGATGCCCCTTCAACAGGAAGATACTCTAAACCTGGATGTTCTATGGTGGATGAGACCCTGAGTCCTGCATTAGTGAAGAACATAGAGTAGGAGAAGTAATGATTTTCCGAGCCATGATACAGCAGATAGCTGTGCAATCAAGAGTGTCTCAACTTCACACGCCCCTCTCGGCGTCTTTGATGGAAGTCTTAATAGTGCTCTAGCTCTAGATGACATCGAATCTCCTATTTGTCCAGCTAGGGACACAAATGAAATTGCATTTTTGGAGTCGTCTTGTGAAAAAATATCCCTGCTAATTCAACTAAAGTCAGAGAATGTGTAGAATGAATTTACAAACATTATCTGACAACCATTCAAGTGATCTTACTAAAATATAAGACCCACATTGACCTCTAACTTTCGTATACATCTCAACTTGAGGACCTTCTGAAAAATTGTCTCCTAATTCATGATGTTGCCTCGTCTAAACATGAGAGGCAGTTACATTATCTGTTTCAGATGCAGATGATAACCATGATAAAGCCGTCCTATGAATCTTCTTCATGTGAATCTACAGGTGCCGATTTCGTGTTGGATGAAATTTGAGCACTTGTCATAATGAATTAGTTGATGGGGCTACAGACAAACTCAGTGAAGATTGTGACTCATTTTTATCTGAATTACATAGTACTGGTCAAGTTCTTTACATTCTCATGATGATGGGATTCTCAATGACACTCTTTATGTTGAACGTCCCAGTCCATCAGCTTGGACTCAGCGGAGAATAGAAACCGCCACAGGTAGTGCAGACCACAAGGTCGTGGAACACCCTTTGAAGTTGACAAGTTCATATGCAGAAGTTGAGTTTTGCTTTACAAACTACGACTCCTAATTTTCTTTAGGATGCTATATGTGTTGGGAAGTGATTGATTTTCGATCATGAAAGGTACGGCTTCTCTTGCAGAACTCTTCAGGGTTAAGAGATTCCAGTGGTGAACCGTTCATCACCAGCTACCACAAGACTTTTCTCGGGCACAGTTGATTACATGGTCAGTCATGGAAGCATCTTTGAATATTCCCATCTGTAGTATGTATTTCTTCTGTCTTGGTGAAGTACTTTAGCATAACCTATTGGTGTGTAGGCACTCGGAAGGTCTACAAGCTGTGAAGATTCTTGCTCCAATTCGAAACATGTTATGCAGCAAACTCAGGGATTTCCCACTAAGGTATAATGTCTTAAAATTATCATGTAAATTGATATAGGTCATTTCTCATCATTTTTAGAGTTAGCAATGTTAGAACATAAATTATGTACCTATATTACATAGCATGTGAAGTACTAGTAACATATAAAATAAGCCAGAAGGGCGGTGGATGAGATTTGTGATCGTGTTAATCTCAAATGAAATATTTTATGTTATTGCAACCAGATAAAAGTTATTGCTTTTCTATATCCTTTTGGATGAACTTTGGTCATTTAGAATCTTATGTATCCCAGAAATAGTCCTTAAATCATCATGTGCATGGATTGATGTTATGTTTATTTATCGCTCATGTTATAATGTATTTTTGTTGGCTGTATTTTTTCAGAAATGGGGAAGTGATCACATTGCATTGTTTCTGAATTTGCTTTCACTAAAGATAGCTCCTCTGAGAATGCCAGTCGATGTCGTAACAGAGTCTACAATTGATTAAGCATTGTCATTTGCCAGAGTTCTACAGTTGTAATCATAGCTCTACAGTTGACATTGCATCCTTGATAAATTAAAACCCTCTTATGTTAACATAATGTTTTTTGAGAAGTAGATTACTGGAAAATTGTTGGATGGATGGTGAGTGCTGGCAGAATCTTACAACCTGTACTAGTTGACATGATAGTCCATTTCTTAACTGGAATATCAATATAGATCTAATCTCATACTTTTAGAAGTTATTAAAGATACTGCATCTTTGATCGTCACCAAAAAAAAAAAAAAAAAAAGAAAGATAGAAAGAAAGAAAAGTATAGTATATAGATTTATCAATACTTAAAATTACTTTCATTATTAATGTAGGTTTTGAACTTTCATATAGCTCTTACACTTTTGAAGTGAAATGTTTGGCACAAGTATCATTCATATAATATTGGGAGTATAATATTTATAATGTCGAATACTATTAAATATGTCAAATATACTTTGAAAAGTATTTAAAGTTAAGTAAGTGTGTGTGTGTGTGTATATATATATATATATATATATATATATATATATATATATATGCACACACACACACCTTACTAGCACTGATACTTTTCAAAATTAAACTGACATATTTAATGGTATTCGGCATTATATCATTATACTCCCAATATTATATGTGAATGATACTGTGCCAAACGACCTTCAAAGATAAAATATATGGTTAAACTCGTATGTCAGCTCAATTTTAAATGGTGATAAATCTATATACTATCTTTCTTTCTTTCTATCTTTCTTTTTTTTTTTTTGTGGTGACGTCAAGGTGCATTAATCTTGTAATACAAGAGTATGAGATTAGATCTATATTGATATTCCAGGTAAAAGCAGACTATCATACCAATACAGGTTGTAGATTCCTGCCTGAAACAATGCGTAAGC